>JABUQX010103501.1:0-5000 GCA_015478945.1 Trachelipus rathkii
AAATCGCTCAATATCGGCTGTGTTTGATGGAGCGACACTTCTTCTTCTTTTTCTGTAATAGTGGTGTTCCTTCAGGGTTCTGTCTTGATCCCCAACTCTTTTCCTATTTTCCATTAATGATCTTCTCACTGCACATTAACTCTATCCACTCATATGCCGGTGACTCGACCCTTCATTCTTCATCTCATTTCAATTCTGCTCCCTCTTTTACTTCTAGGAAATTGCTCTCCGTCTTAATCTTTGCCGATTCTAATTACCTCGCTGATTCTGGATAGAGTTTCCGATTTAGGTCGTCTCAACCTGGTGAAATTCATTTCTTTAAAAAACTCCAACTTCTACAAATCTCCGCTCTCTAAAACACCTTCTAAATTTCCTATCTCTTTCGACGGTTTCTCTCGTCTGCTCCTGTTGACAATATTAAACATCCTTGCCTTAACATAAACAAAAAAAATGTCTTGGAAACCTCTCATCACAACGGTTGCTAGGAGCGGCCTCAAAGAAACTGGGAGTTTCTGTTTAGACTGCGAGATTTTTTTTCCTCTCCTCAGTTACTCAGCTATACAAGGGTCTCATCCGCCCTTGTATGAGAGTACTTTTCTTATATCTGGGGGGCTCTGTTTTCACCCGGCTTTTTGGACAGGGTCGAGTCAAAAAGCCAAAAGGCTTATAAAATGTTCTGTTCTTTCCAATTCACTTGACCCTCTATCTTGCGGCGCGATGTTGGTGCTTTATCTCTCTTTCTATAGGTAACGCGCAGCGGCATAAGGTGTTCGAGGGAACTTACCACTCGCGTACCACCACCTTTACGACGCCCTCGTAGCACAAGGGGTGCTGTGTCTGTGCACGAGTTTTGTGTTGATGTAGGTAACTCCAGGCTAGTTCGTTGCGGTGCTTCCTTCTTTCCTGCCACATCTGTTCTGTGGAATTCTCTTCCATCTCCTGTGTTTTCCTGCTGAAATTTAATCTCCCTCACTTTAAAGCCTGCATCTGTGGTCATCTGGTAATTTACGCTAGTGGATGAAATTTTAGCGTACAATTCAGTTTTTATTATAAATCTATTTTTCATATTCGAAGCTAGATTTCGCCACGAAGCTTGGCAAGCCCTTTTGCTAATATCACAATATAGATATTTTCGCTCCAGAAGTACTTTATATTTTCTCTGTTCCACGAAAGAAGTGTGGGATATTATTTATACTATGTTTTTGATGTAAACATTGGATTTTTATATTGTCTTCGTCGAATTGTTCACAAGCGAACAAATTATTACATTTATTCAGGTAACATTTTTTATATAAGAAAAACTACTCTCACAAAGAAACTATTTATATTAATCTATGATATTGAAAGCTCCTACTCAACGCTCCATATATTTATTGATGAATTGAATTTCCATGTACATTACTTATTGAATATTTAAGCTTAAGATTTTGTAAAGAAGAATATTACTATTTATGAATGAAATGCAACATATTTTCTTATGTATTTATTAAGACTATTTATAAGAAAAGGATATATATTTTTATGAATTTATTGACCAGTAACGTCTACTTATATTTTTCTTTAGAATAAGATGTGAATAATATATATTTATATATTTGATAAGATTATTTTTGATAAAGGAAAATTCTATTACAAAGAATATTTATTTATTTTACGGATACAAAGTAAAGATTTAATATTTTATAAACTTGATGTTTCACTTCCCATGAGTGTTTCTTCTTTATTCTCATATTGATATTACTTGCATTTTTCTCACTCACGAATCTGAAAAGTAAAAAGAAAAGACCAATTAATTGCTGCAATCTTTTAAGGCGAAATTCGACGCCCATCTTTAAGGTTATTACACGGTATCAAGAATCAAACGTAAATCTCCTTTCTAGAAAAAAGTATCAAAGCATTACTAATTACAGGGGAAATATATATATTATATTATATATATATTATATAATAATATAATATATATATCACTTATATAATATATATATTAATTATATTATATATATATGATATATATATATAATAAATATATATATATATTATATATATAGTATATATATATATATATATATATATAATATTAATATATATATATATATATATATATATATGTATATATAGTATATATCTATATATATATATATATTATATATATATAAAATAAATATATATATATATATATATATATATATATATATATATATATATATATATATATATATATATATATATATATATATATATATATATAAATATATATATATACTATAATTATATATATATATATATAATATAGTATAATATATATATATAATATATATATATATATATATATAATATTATGTTTCGTAAATTTGGAGCTGTGAATCGCTATTAATTGACGATATATTTCTATATTCAATTAGCCCTTAAGTTTATCAACACGCGAGATTTATTTTAAATTTTTATTGATAATTACATATATTAAAACATAGCTATTATAATACTAGCTTTCGTTCCTAATCTTTTAAATGGAACCTTTCTTCAAGTATGATTTCTTTACTAAATCTGGAATTTCTTCGATGTTAGTTATCTAAAATTTAATTTTGGTTGCTTATTTCTTTGCTTAATTTTTTGTAGTATTGCGTCGAATTCATCAGTGAATTTTGGAGATGATCTATTTTTATTTCGCATTCCTGTTTATTAAAATTCTTTGTGTGTTTTCTATCACAGTATGACTACTAATCTTCTTTTGTTGTTATACATTTATATATATCATATGGTGTCATTTGCCTTCCAATGTAGAGTGCTAATGGTTTGAGGTTGTTTCTGTAGTAGTAAGGGCTAGAAAATTTCTGTTGTCCATTCTTAAGTCATAACGATGTTGATAGGTTCTCCTTTCAAAATCGTGAGTTTCACCAACGTAAATTAGATCACAATTGTTGCACGGGACTGTATAAATGCATTGAGTGTTGCTTTTTTCTATGTTTCTGTGTGGTAGGAAAATCTTTTTTAATGGTAGGGTATCAGATGATGTGATGGTAATGTTATTTGTTAAAATGTTTTTTATGTCTATAAGGTGTGTTTGGGGAAGGGGGAGGCAAGATTTTTGAGATGTGTCATTCTTTGTTTCTGGATGGTAATATTTTCTTTTTGCTTTATTGAGTGCTTTGCTGATGATATAATGTGGATATGAAAGTTTTTTGAAGTTGGAAAACAAGAAGTTAATTTCGTCTTTTAGAAATGGTGGAGAGCATATACGAAGTGCGCGAAGAAATAGAGAGGAGAGGATACCTATTTTTGTGTTACGTGTGTGTGAAGAGAACCAGTGTGTGTAATTGGGGTTTGAGGTGGGGTTTTCTGATATATTGTGTACTGTATGTTTGTGTGTGTTGCCATGAGATAAGAGTGTAGTAGAAAAGGAAAGGTGTTTGTTTAGAGGAAGATTCTAAGCGTAGAATTTTATTTATTGGGGTATGAGGTTTGTTAATAACTATTTAAGATGTTTTGGGGTTGCTATTTTCGTGGGATTGCAGTGAAGATGTCATCGACATACCTATACCAGATGATGTTATTAAGGGTGGGAAGAGGGAATATGTAATATAGATCGAAAACTTGGAAATAAAAAATATTGGCAAGTAAAAAATGCCAAAAGTACTTGCTAAAAAAGATTCTCTCACAATCATCACAACTACACAACTCATTAAAATCAACATTACCAAAAATATCACAGTTTTACGGCATACCTAAGGTTCATAAACAAAAACACACCCCTACGCCCAATCATTTCTAACACAGACTGCGCAACCTATAAACTTTCACAATGGATTTCAAAGCAACTCTCACCACTCATAAACAACATATCACACACACACATTTAAAAAATTCCGAAGACTTCATTCTAAAAACAAAAAACATGAATTCAAAAACACACACACTACATAGCTTTGATGTCATTTCTCTATTCACATCTGTCCTGTACCTCTTACCCTCAATCTTTTAGAAGGCTACATAAATGGAAAAACATCACACTTCTCTCTCACGCCCTTCCCATATTTTAAAAAAACTGGATACATGTTAACTCTAGAACACAAGTTCTTCGCTCCCATTTTAACTCTAAATATTACAAAACAAAACAACAGGTTTTGTTTTGTAAATCTTTAGAGTCAAAATGCAGGACTCCCGATGGGTTCTCCTCTCTCACCTACACTTGCCAATATTTTTATGGAACTTTTCGAACTATATTACATATTCCCTCTTCCCACCCTCAAATAAGCATCATCTGGTATAGGGTAAATGTTCGATGACATCTTCCCTGCAATTCCAACATCCAAAAAACCGCACCCCCAAACATCTTAAATAGTATGACAACCTCATACCCAACATAAAATTTACACTAGAATAATCTTCTTCTAAACAACATCCTTCCTTTTCTAGACACTGCTTTATCTCATGCACTTTAACACACAATCTACAGTACACATAACAGAAAAGACCCATTTCAAAAACTCCCAAATTAACACACCACTGGTTCCCATTTCACAACACACGTAACACTAAAAATAGGTATCCCCTCCCTCTATATTTGTTCGCGCACTTCGTAGGACTGCTCTCCCACCCTTTCGTAAAAACGAAAATTAACTTCATGTTTTTCCAACTTCAAAAAAACTTTTATACCGCACATTATAATCAGTAGCAAAGCACATCAGCACATGCACAACCCTAATTTCATAAAAAACATTTTTACTAATAACAAATTACCATCACTCACATCATCTGATTACCCATATGACATGTAAAAAAATATTTTTCCTCCACAAACAGAAACATAGAAAAAACAACACTCAATGCATTTATACAGTCCCGTGCAACAATTGTGATCTAATTTACGTTGGTGAAACTCATCCATTTTGAAAGGAGAAAAACTATCATGTCCTTCTTTCCAATGGGTATTAAACCTGGTCCAAGGAAGTCGAGGTTGCTTATTATGCGCTTCCTCAAACGCATAGCATTAACATAGGAAA
>JABUQX010103501.1:10000-15000 GCA_015478945.1 Trachelipus rathkii
ATATATACTATATATATATAATATATAATTAGTATATAATCAAAGCAATTTTTCGCCGAGTTTGGTAAGTATTATAATAGAAGGCCTTCTTCAAATAAAATCGTCTGAGGAGGGTTCAGAAAATTAAAGACCGAAAGCTTACGAATATTAAACATCTTATGAAGACTTTGTTATAAAACTTTTCTAATAAATATAATAAATATAGGCCTCTATTATATATATATATAGTATATAGTATATAATATATATATTATATACTATATACTATATACTATATATATATATATAATATATATATATATATATATATATAAGCAGGATAGCACAAATCTACCTCTGTTAAGTAATTGCTTTAAAAACTTTTACAGACAGATTTGTGTAAGGTGTGTATATCAAGCCAATACACAAGGATGTTTCATCTGAGTTTCGTATACCCTGATCCCCGACATTTTATTTTTTAAACTGAAGGAGCATTTTATTATTTTAGGGGAGGACCCAATATTGGAGATTTTTGGACCCATGTTACGCACTACCTTAAAATTCATT
Source organism: Trachelipus rathkii (assembly GCA_015478945.1). Taxonomy (NCBI): domain Eukaryota; kingdom Metazoa; phylum Arthropoda; class Malacostraca; order Isopoda; family Trachelipodidae; genus Trachelipus; species Trachelipus rathkii. The sequence continues at coordinate 10,547 of JABUQX010103501.1, forward strand.
GGACATAAAAATTCATATATATATCAGACAATTTTGATGAGGGAAAAAGCAAACCGCAGCTTTTTTCTGACGCTCTAAGAACGTCATTTATCGGTGAGTTATTTCTGTGGATCTGAGTAATCATTAGTCCGAGCATTATTCATCGTATAGTAGCAGGAGGTTTAAGTCTGACTTTCTCCACATTTCAGTTATCCTCGTAGCAATTTTTTTTCGAAATAGACTTAAAACTTGGAAATTCTAAGCATATACAGTACAATATTATACAAATATGACTTCAATACTTGAAATATAACATTGATGTATTATAGCACACAATCAGGTAGAAGTTTTTTGATTTTTTTTGAAAAATTGTGCTCAGTCATTAAAAAAAAGTTTAGGATTGAATTATGACAATTGCATGCGCACAGATTTTCAAAAATAATCCAAAACTACTTATCGTGTTTTTGGTAGCAAAACCATCAAATGTGATATTTCAAGTTTGAAGGTCATTTTGAAAAAATATGTAGAATAGTATAACAAAAAGGTTCAAAAACTTACGGTTCTTGATAAAAATATGAAAATGCCAAAACAGTAACTACAGAAACACAGAAAGAGAAGCCGGAGAAACATGCGAACGTCTTCTAGATGTCAGACAAAGCTGCGGGATTTGCTGGTGTGGTGGGCTCATACAAAAATTGTCCTTGGCAAAAGGTGAAGACATTTGGTGATTTCCATTATTCAGGTGGGTGTCTATAAATGGGATCCCAAAACCTCTAATATAGAATATATTTATATTATATAACTACGCACCTTTATTAGGTTAGAAGTTTTGGAAGACGATTAGTGTTTTTGGAATAAGGCATCTCTTTAATTTTTAACTAAAAGGATTTCTTAAATTTTTTAATAAAACATGTTTTTAATTTCTAATCAAAAAAGTAATAAAGACAGTAAACGCAGTACTGCAAGTAGCCTTTCAGGCCTCCTACCGAGCCGGTTATAAGGCCACTGTCTACTTCTTCCACGCTATTATATTAACACATTACATTTTGTGAAAATTTTAATTAATAATAATAATAATAATAATAAAAATATAATAATAATAAATAATAATATAATATAATAATAATAATAATAATATATAATAATAATAATAATAATAATAATAATAATAATGAATAATAATGTATTAATAATAATAATAATAATAATAAAATAATAATAATAATAATATAAAAATAATTTGGAATTCAATATCAGCCTTTGAATTTTATAAAAGTTTTTGATTTTATTTTCCACAGTTTCTAAAATAGTTATTTAATTTATTAATAGTTTTAATTTTCTTAAAAATAATTTTTGAAAACAATTTAACCATGAGAAGAAGAAGCTATATTTTATTTACATTTCCCGACGCGATTCGTCTCTAAACTTGAGACATCTTTAGAGGATTATAATTCTTGTGAGCGAATGAGTCTTAAATTAATATATAATAATTAAATCAAAATGATATTAGTCTGACTGATAAATACATAAATTTTATGTTAATGTCTGGTCTTCGTGTTTTGATGTAGAAGGCTGAACGAAATATTTCGAGAAAAATGTAAATAAATATATCCTTATTCTTCTCTGCTAAATTGTTTTCAAAGTTATTTTTAAGAAAATGAAACTATGTACAGAAATAACTAATTAGAAACTTGGAAATAAAATCAAAAAACTTTTATATAATAATAAAAATAATAATAATATAATAATATAATTCATATTCAATATCCAAAACAAATTATTCAGAAAGAGCAAATATACATAAATAATTTCTTAACAATTTTTACATAATTGTTGTAATATATACATAAATTTAAAAAAAATGAAATACAATTTCTGAAGAGGGCTACTAATTTTAACACATTTGTTGTTGTCCTTTGATCCCCAAAATAATATAGGTGATCAAATTTAAGTAATTAATGTAGAATTTTATAATAATAATAATAATAATAAATAATTTATAATATAATAATAATATAATACATAATATATATATTATTATAATAATAATTAATAATAATAAATAATAATAAAATAATAATGATAATAATAAAAAACCGCTGCTTAACAACGAATCCAAGGCAGAGATTTCAGTCGGAGAAAAGGAGTAAGAGGTTTGCAATCGAAGTATGTATATTTAGAAAGCAGAGTTGGCTGTGGTGAGCCAGAGAAAAGTACTTGCTTTATCGGCCTGTTAATGTTGTTAACACTCAAACATTATGTAAGAAATAGGATCCTAAAGATCGAATATTTCATGGTCCTTAAACTCATATAACAGCTATAGATAATTATAATAATGGCAGTAGTAGAGTGAGTAGAAAACATCGATTGATTTGTATTATTAATAAATATAATTTCCCTTTAAATGAAATTTATAAAAGTGAAAAGCGCTGGTAAAAAGTTTATTTTTTGCCTACTTTTTTAAACCTTACTATCCTGTATATAAACTCAAAACTTAGTCAGAATTGTGTACGCTAGAATAAAAGAGCTGAAGCATATATAATAAAAACAAATTTTCATTTTACGACATTACTACATGGATTTTTATTGGAAGTGCATTATATATATTATATATAAGTATAATATATATATATATTATATATAATATATATTATATATAATATATAATATAATATATATACTATATAGTATATATATATATATAATATTAATAAAAATTAAAAAATTAAAAAATTTAGTAAAGTCATTAAATATTTAATACTATATATTACTATATCACTCTATAGTATATAATATATATAATAGGGACTATATAACTAGGACCTTAGAAACATAAAAGAAATTATTATATATATATAAATATATATATATATATATATATATATATATATATATATATATATATATATATATATATATATATATATATATAATATATACATTATAACTTTATATATGGTAATATATAATATAATATAGGTGAGTATATTATATATATATGATATATATAGTATATATATAGTATATATATATATTATATATATATATATACTATATATATTATATATACATATATATAATATATATATATATATATATAATAAACATAGAAATAAAAAAAAATATATATATATATTATATATATTATAATATATATATATATATATTATATATATATATATAAAGTACAATTTGAAACCACTAAGAGCTTGTAATATTGCTATTTTTTCCCATTATAAATATATACAATCGAAATCGAAAGTGAAAAAATTTCTTCCGAATATGTCAAGGGTGACGTCACGTCACACCTCCGAAATAGAATTCGCTGATTGGTTGTAATGATAATTTTATTACAGTACCATACATTGCATTATGATATGTATATTGAATGTAATATTGATTACATAAATAATTAAATTCTATTTAAAATGTGCAATATTGCGGATTGTTAAGATTGTTTTTATATTACAAAAAAATAATGACCATTGCACACACGAATGCCGCCAAAACAAATTCAAGCATAGATATGGCGAATAAACAATCATCCGTTCTCCTTAGGTAAAACACTGGTCGAAATAGTGACAGATGGAGCAAATACAAAATAATTACGACAATCAGCATTAAGCTTTGGGTGGGGAGAGACGTCATGGTGACAATCAACAGCGAGAAGTCTTAACTGATGAAACTTTGAAGTATGAACATGCCTCAAATCTAATAAGATTTATTTTCAACCAAATCAAAAGAAACTAAACAAGATTACGACGTAGGCTCATATCAGTTCACAAAAGTCCTTTTAATGTCGCATACCACGACAAACATGCTAGTGAAGAAATCATTATTTATGTATATATATATATATATATATATATATATATATATATATATATATATATATATATTATATATATATTATATATTATATATAATATATATATATATATATATATAGGGTGATTCAAAAACCTCTGCGAACAAACTCTTAGGGGCTGATAGAAGCAAACATAAGGAACATTTAAATTGTTAAATAGCCTATTGTTGTATAGACACTTTCGTTTTCAAAAGTTACGGGCCGATTGAAAGGTACACTAGTTTATGTTGTGGTGAACGCGTCGCTGTAGATTACCGACGATTTAGGTTACTCAATTTAATGTGTTTGTGCGTGCGTACATGTGTTTACGCTTAACGTCCTTCGGAAACACGTGACATACCTTTACCTTGCCCAATTCATCGGTGATTCAGTACAGTGTAGGCATTGATTACGAATGGATCACTACACTCTTCGCCCGAGTTAACCGACTGATAATAGTGTTACGGTGCGGCGAACGGAAATGGACGAAGAGCGAACCTCATGTATCGGGAACGGTTTCCACACAGAAATCATTCCAACCACACAATGTTTGATCGCCTTCATCAGCGCCTTCGATATAATGGGACCCTTCGTCCCAGTGCATTAGTGAAAGACCGCGTAATACGAG
>JABUQX010103501.1:27500-32545 GCA_015478945.1 Trachelipus rathkii
AAAGTGAAAAACTTTAAAACACACACACACATTCCATACGCTCAGTTGGCCAAGCACCGCACCGCACCGCAATACACCGCACCGCACCGCACCAAGGTAAGTGCACCACGTACCTTACCGCAGCTAAAGAATTTTTTTAAAGGCGCACCGCACCTCAATATTTCAATATGCACCACGCTCCATTCCGCACCGCACTGAACAACACAGCACAGCACCCAGTGCGTGAGTCAGCCTACTTAGTATCTTCATATTAAAAGTCAGAAATATATTTTTTTTTATCTACAGAGATCTTAAAAATGATAATGATTTTTATGTCCGTTTAACGAATTTTTTCACTTTTTTATCGCAAAAACCGAAACAGCTTTGTCAGCAAGTATCTCTCTCTCTCTCTCTCTCTCTCTCTCTCTCTCTCTCTCTCTCTCTCAAATCTCTCTCTCTCTCTCTCTCTCTCTCTCTTCTAACACACACGATTAACACACACACAAACACACACATTGACACCATATAAGTATATATATATATATATATATATATATATATATATTATATATATATATATATATATATATATATATATATATATATATATATATATATATATATATATATATATATATATGTATATATATATATATATATATTTGTATTGTTATATATATATATGTTATTAGCATATATGATAAGAGCAGCAGCAGCAGTTAGCAGTGAGCAGCAGAGCAGCAGTTATATATAGAGCATATATATATATATAAGAGTTATGTTTATATATATATATATATATATATATTATATATATAAAGAGTATATATATATATATATATGTTATTATTATTTATATATATATATATATGAAAGTATAGTATATATATATATATATATATATATATATATATATATATATATATATATATATATACATATATATATATATATATATATTATATATATATATATATATATATATATATATATATATATATATTTCATATGTGCTAGTAAAGGGGATAAAGAATTTAGATGGTAAGAAAGTTATATATATATATATATATATATATATATATATATATATTTATATATATATATATATATATATATATATATATATATATATATATATATATATATATATATATATATATATATATATATATTCCTCACCCTCACCAGGACTCCTGTAAGCGTAGAACACTTGTATCTGTTCAGAAAAACCTTCCACCGCCTTCGTCCTCCCCAAAGATTCCTTCTGACTCTTCCAATTCCTCCATCCTATCGTTTTCTTCTCTCAATTGCCGTCCTCACGTTATCTAATCCTCATCTAGTTCTTGGTTGTCCAACACTGCGTCTTCCATCCGGCCACCATCTGTAGTACTTCTTCGATCCTCATTCATCCTCATCACGTGTCCGTACAATCGCAGGGGTCCATTTTCAAAAAACTCAGTATACTCTTCACCCCAGCTCCTCTCCTATATCATCATTTCTCATCTCATCCCTCCTCAAAATTCCCTTTGTATGGATCTTTCAACACTCTCATTTCATGCTTATCTACTCTTAGTTTTTGTGGTTAGATCCCACGCTTCGCAACCGTACGTTAGTATAGGTCGTAGTATACACACGTATGTTATTACTTTCACCTTTCGAGGGACATTTTCTGTCTCGTAGTAACGGATATAGCGATCTTAAATGTATTATTAAACTTTTCCATCCTACTAATCAATTCTATGTTAATAACATTTCCGCCCCGAACAAACTCCAAGGTGTTTAAACTGATCAACCTACTTAATTCCTGATCCCTCACTCTGATATTCATTTCCTCCTCCTCTTACTTATCAGCATCAGCATCACCTGTCTTTTCCTATTACATCTCATTCCCTCTCCTCAACCCTCATCTTACACTACACAAATCTGCAGCCTCCTTGATTCCGCCACCACCAAGATCATATGCGTATCCAAAGATAGTTCCCTCCACTCGTCTCTGGACCATTTTTCCATTAATAATCCATGAACAGGATAAACAAAAACGGAGAGAGAACACTACCCTGTTTCACCCCTGTCAACCTCAAACCAATCTTCATCGTCCATCTGGGTCTTCACTCTTTGCATAAACTATTCGTATAGGTGCTCTTTATTGTCTTCAGTTTTTCCTAGTATCCCATATTCTTCGTTCTAAGTATATTCCACAGGACCCCTCTCGGTATACGATCAAAAGCCTTCTCCAGGTCTACAAATGCCAAATACATTTTTCTGTTAAATTCCCAACCCTTTTCACATACCATCTTTAAAGCGAATATCAAATCAATAGTTGATCTATTTGGCCTAAAACCATGTTGCCACTCGTCCATTTTATCTACTACCTTCTCTCAATCTTTTTCTAATATTCGTTCATATACCTTTGCGATATGTGGTGTCAAAGCAATTCCTCTGTAATTTCTACAGTCTGCCTTATCCCCTTTTATAAAAATTGGGCATATTACTGATCTTTTCCATTTTTTAGGTCTCCTTTCTTCTCGCCAGCACTTATTCATTAATTCTTTCATCTATACAGTTCCTTCTTCTCCCACACTCTTCAAGATTTCCGCCGATATCACATCTTCACCCGGTGCTTTCCCGTTTTTTATCTTCCCCAAGGCATATGCCATTTCTTCTTCCGTGATCTGCCACTCGTCCTCCACCACCTCCTCATGGTCCTCCGCTTCATGCACATCCTCCCTCCACATTATTTGGTATATACAGCAAATCAACAAATAATTCTCTCCACCTTCCCAATCTCTCTTGGGTCTGTTAACAATGCTCCATTCTCATTTTTTATTGCATATGTTGGAGGTGCTGTTCCTTTCCTATAGTTTTTTGCCATTTTAAATATCAATTTTCTAGTGAGCACAAGATCCTTTTCCAGATCTCTACCAATCTTCTCCCATGTATTTTCCTTTTCCATTCTTTTTATTCTCTCTGTTTCATTTCTAATGCTATCCTCCATTCTTCTTGTCTTCATCCATCTTCTAAAACATTTCATTTTTCTCTTGACTGCTTCTTGCACCATTCTGTCCACCACGCTGTTGGTCTTTTCTTTTTTCCATATATCGTTTTGGTTTCTATGATCCTCTCAGATACCTCCACCAATATATCACGGAAAACCTCCCAACCCTCCTCCACATCTACATCCTCCCTTGTGGTAGTGTAGGTTTAGGATTTTTTTTTGTCACATAATTTACCGGTTTTATTTTTTTTGGGTTTGCTTCGAGAACGTCCACCAACAAGGAATTACCATTGAATGCAGTGCTAGTTTATTTTTTTGTTTTTTTTTTCATTTAATTTAGTGATTTATTTTATTTATTATATTGTTTATTCATTATATTATTATTATTATTATATGGGATGTGTTTATTTATTATCTTTATATATTTCTAGTTAAAAGTTAAAACAGACTATAGACTATGTTTTTTTTCTTATCAATGAATATAAAGGAACGTGAGGTTGAATAAACGTCGTTGACATTTTACGATCTTACGTCCTACGTCTGAGAGGTAATATATATATATATATATATATATTATATTATTATTATTATATTATATATATATAAATATATATAGCATATATATATATATATATATATATATATATATATATATATATATATATATATATATATATATATATATATATATATATATATATATATATATATTTATTATATTATTATTATTCTTTTGTTATATTATATTATTTTTCTTTATTTATTATTATTATGAAATTATCTTTTTATTGAATGATTTGTACATGAATGTTTTTTTTGTTTTTTTAGTTTGATTCGTTTCGTTCAAAGTTTTGAGGTGATATTGTGGCTGTTGTTCAGTTGACAGTTGAAGAGTTAGTTGAAGAAGTGAAGATTTCATGGTGCAAAGTGTGAGTATTATTTATTATTATTATTATTATTATTATTATCATTATTTATTATTCGGTTATTATTGTTATTAAATTTTTTATTATTATTTATTATTATTTTTATGATCGATTGAAGGATGGATGTCTTGTTCTTTTTAGTTTGAATTCCTGGTCTGAGAAGTTCGGAAGTTTCAAAGTTCCTTTGGTTCAGTTACCCGTTGTTTGCTTCAGCCACCCGGTGATTTTTGTTGGGATGAAGTAAGTATAAATGTTAGTTTATTGTTGTGATTTTTTTTCTGTTTGAATGCTGAATTTGGTTATAAATAGTTGTTTTTTCTCTTTTAGTCTGAAGTAGCCGATTTGAGTGTTGCTGTGTTGGGTTGAATTCAGATTGGTTTGAAGAGTGTAAAGGGACGAAAAAAAAACTGGGTCAACCACCCAGGTAAGCACCCTGCAGTGGTGGGGTTATATTTTTTATTATATTATTATTTTTTCATTCACTTATTCAATATTTTACTTCATTATAATTATTAGTTATTACAGTCATTTTTTTTGTTCTTTAATTTATGAAATTCATTTATATTTTGATTCATTATTAAAAATACTCATTGATTTATTCACTTGTTATGAGATCTTAGTTTTTGTTAAAGTTATTATTTAATTTATGAGATTCACATTTAATTTTTGAATTCATTATTGAGTATATAAGTATAGTAATTTGTTTGTGGCCTCAAAACCACGACACCCTTATTCTCTGTCTTTTCGTATTCATTTCTCTCTGAAATGTGTATTTGCAATCTTGGTCTCTCAGTTTCTCAACCACAAATATTTTTCTCCGCCTACATCTAAAATTTTCGGCATTTCCATTCTTAATTTCCCCACCACCATTCGGTGGTCTGCATCTCCCGATACAGATAGTATACTTTTCACATCCTTAAATATTCCTTTGTTGTTTATTAATATCAAATCGATCATATATATATATATATACATATACATATATATATATATATATATATATATATATATATATATATATATATATATATATATATATATATGAAGTGGCGCACGAACGCGAAAGCGTTTCAATGATAAATGCGAAAACGGTTAAACAATTAATTGACTGCCTAGCATGAAAACGTTCCGAACGAAGTACAATG
>JABUQX010103502.1:0-5000 GCA_015478945.1 Trachelipus rathkii
GGGGAGGAGAGATTCAATACTTTTATCTGGGTCATCATCGTATATGCGCTAGGGATTGCAAAGGCTCCGAACACAGTTGAGAAGAAATCAAATAAAATTGTAATGAGTCAAAAAAAATCTGTATTATAAAAAAGAGTTTCGGAATTTTTAGAAAGTTTTTTTTCAAAAATGTTTAATTCTTTTTGCTAATTGATATAACTTAAAATAACCTTTACTTAACGTAATTTTTACTTTCGAATGAAAGTCTTATCAATATATAATTATTCACTCTACCACAGGGATCATGATCCCTGTGGTAGAGTTATATATAATTTCAATTATATAATATATATTAATAATAATAAAATAATAATAATATAATAATAATAATAATAATAATAATAATAATAATAATAATAATAATAATAATAATAATCCAATAATAATAATGAATAATAATGATAATGATATGTGTGATATATAATAATTAATAGATACTAAATAATAATAATAATAATATAACAATACATAATAATAATAATAGATAATAATAATACGATAATAATAAATAATAATAATGAATAATAATATTCAAAAAATTAAATGAAAAAGATAATAAAATAAAACTGGATCATATCTTTTATCTGGGTCATATCGATATCGCTAGGGATTGCAAGGCTCCGAACACATTTGAGAAAAATCAAAATAAAATTGTAATGAGTCAAAAAATTTTGTATTGTGTAAAGCGAATTATCCCCTCCCCCCCCCCTCCAAAAAAAAAGTTGTAAATCTATTCCAATTTTTACAAGAAGGGCACAGGTGCTCCTTACATTACGTAACCAATTATGTCTATTACTATACATTATTTCACTTTCCACATCGTTTCAATAAACAACAAGACAGAGAGAGTTTATAAATATAGCTAGGAAAAAAGTTTCAATCTCTTTTCACATGCGCGCGCAAGGTTTCTACATTGTTTTTCGATAACGTAGCTTATGGAAACAAAAAAATTGAGCTTCAAGCTTGCACTACATGGTGACACAGATATTGCGCACACGTAGCCCAGTAAAAATATAATAATAATAAAATAAGAATAAGAATTAATAATAATAATGAATCATAATATAATAATAATAATAATAACAAAAATAACAATAAATAATAATAAGGATAAGTTAATACTAATACTACAAAATAATAATCATAAATAATCAATTTATGACCCAACAAAACATATTAAAATCATTTTTATGATTAAACCTCACTTGGCAGGTTTAAACAGTATAAATATATATATATATATATTCATATAATATATATAGTAATATATAATATAATTATAATTATATATATACTATATATATACTATATATATATATTTAATATATATATAGTATATATTTTATATATAATTATTATACTATATATACTATATATACTAATTATATATATATATATTAGTATATAACTCCTTATCTTTTTTATTGGTGCAGATAAATATGTGGGTGTTTTGTTTGTTTGAAAGGGGTTTCAGTACTATTATTATTATATCATAACTACAATAAATTTCATTGTGAATACAGCATGATACAAAAATTTTAAATAAAAACAAAATATTTAATAATAATGTACTTTTTTACGAAATCTTACGTTTGGCCGAGACAAAGCGACATAAAGCGACTCTCGGGATATTTTCTAAAGTGCAAAAAATCCTCCCCAAAAAAGAGAAACAGTCTGTACGGCAAAGTTGATTCATGTAGATTAGGTTAGAAATTTAGTGGTATCGTAAATCAAAAATAGGTATAGGTTCGTGGTTCTTAACTGCATCGCTCTATCAAATAGGTTAGGTTGCGTTTTTACTCGCCGCTCGTAGTTCAGGTTATGAAGTAGTGTTGTGTGTTATATACACGGAAAATCTGGATATGAAAACATAAACTACATACGGGAACGTTTTCACCCAAAAAACATCTTTATTTACCATACCTTGAATTCTTTCACTCGAAAGCATTAAAAGTCGTTTTTATTCTTTCTCATGCCAAATAACGTTTTGGCTTACTTTATCAATTAATTTCTTTAATAGTTTCATATTTCGCATCTTTATCGTTCACGATCTTACATTATATTGCTAAGTATAATAAACTACTAAAATATATAAATATTTTAAAAAAACAAAAAACATCTATCTGCACCAACCGAGACCGGAGAAGGTCCTATAAATCATATGACAATATACTATATCATAGTATATATGAATCTATACTATATATATATGATATATATACTATATATATACTATATATATATATATATATCATATATAAGCTATATATACAATATATATATAGATACTATATATATATATATTATAATATATTATAATATATATATATATATATAATATATATATATATATATATATAATATATATTATATACTATATATAATAACTATTATATATTATATATATATCTAATTATACTGCTGTGCCCGTGGTGGTGGTGCGTGGTGCGTCGGTGCGTGCTGCGTGTCGCCCGGTTGCGTTGTGCGTGTGCGTGTGCGGTCGCGTGTGCGTAACAGTAAAAACGACCCAAATAAAAACTGCTTAATGCTAAAGAGAAAATAAAGTTTAAATTCTGAACCTCGCTCTAAACAAAATGAAAAAAAAAATTAAATGAATTATTAATTAAAGCTTAAAATAGAATGAAAAAGAAAAACAAAAATATTTTGCGCTCCACTAAAATTTTAAATAAAAAATTTAATAAAGGCAAAAAAGAACATGAGAAATAAGATACCGAGCTCCGCTAAGTAAATTTAGTAATTGCTGGAATAACCTTTGTTAATTACCCTCGCCAAAATACGATGCCATATATGTATATATATGTATGTAAACATTTGCTTTTGTTGGAGCAAATACACAGTAGGGGAATACAACAGTTAAAAAGCTAATTACATTTGGAAGGGTATAGTGAAATGTTCCCATGCGTATATAATATGTCATACGTATAATTCTATATTAATTGTGACTACGTTTGTGGAAACCCTGTACATTTGAACCCTTGAATTTTAAATTAAAAAAACTGAACAGAGGAAAAAATTTTAATTAAATTGAGAGTGCATATATGTCTTTCATAATTTTACAGTTTCTGATCATCCCTTCCTGCAATTTTAAATTTATTTCAATCCAATTAAAAAAAAAATAAACAATTTTATGCAATATTTAAAATACAGTATTTAAATATCTAATAATATTTAAATATTTATACAGAATTTAAATTAAAATTATAAATTCAAAAATATAAAGCATATTGTGTTAAAATAAAATCAATTGGTAATACGTTTTTGTATTATGCAACTTTAATATATATCCAAATGTATTGATCTAATAGATATATGGAACTTTAGTTGTATACTTTCTGGTTTGAATATCCGAGGGTACATCGCAAAGATGTACGGTTGCTGGAGGGTCAAAATTTGAAGGTGGGGCCGCCATGAGTCGGGGGTTCCGATTCATTCCGTCTACTCCCCTAAATGCATATTCTTCCCACGCCAAATATATATTGGCCACATTGCGTAACACAAACGGATTACTCGCAAAGGAAGTAATAAAATTTAAGAGAGAGAGAGAGAGAGAGAGAGAGAGAGAAGAGAGAGAGGAGGAGAGAGAGAGAGGGAGAGAGAGAGGAGAGAGAAGAGAGAGAGAGAGAGACTGTTTACCCCATGCTGCAGTATATCTCAAATGACATTGATATATTAAAATCCTACAAGCTTCAAAAATATATCCCTTTTAATTAAAGATTTTGTCTGAATTTCACAGTGACCTAGACCTGCACTTAGCCGGAATAAACATCCCAATAACGAACGATATAGAGATAATTCTGTTAAACGATTCATATCATAAACTTTTGGAAGCTTTAACAGAATACGAAGTTGAAATTAAATCATAGTTGTTTTCCAATTAGGGTTGACCGAGTGGTGTGGTTCGATAACTGGTGCACCGACTTCATGGTGCGGATAGATTGCGGTGCGGTGCGGTTCGCGGGTGCGTGCAGAGCGTATGGTGCGTATAATGCGAATAATGCTATTGGTACGGCGCGGTGTTGGTGCATGACCTCACGGTGCGGTGCGGTGATATGCGGTGCCACAAAAATGACTGGTGGTGTCGGTGTGATGGTTGGTGCATGACCCTCTCTGCGGTGCAGTAGCTGTGCAAAAAAAATGACTGATGGTGTGATCCGATGCGATGCTGCGATCGCGGTGCAGTTGCGTGCGGGCAAAAAAAAGACTGGCAATCGCGGGCAGCGATGATGGGTGTACAACCTCCTGTTTGAGGTCGCTGTGCGGTGCGATGAGGGTGAGCAAATGAAGTATTTTTTTCATGTCTCTATCTCAAACACGTGTTAAAAATAACCATTATATGAGAAAATACGTGAATCGGTAGAGCGTGAGAATCACTAGGCATGGTTAGGGTTCGATCCCTCCGACGGATCCTAGGTTGTTATTACCTAGTGCAGTTTCCCTCCTTGGATGGGGAGAGATACCTATAAAAAAAGTTGAACCTTAATTCTTGATTAATTTAAACTCTTTCAAAAATTACTTTTATTCATCATCAAGTATTTTATTATTTTTCCCTTAAAATCCTAAGTGTTCCTTAAGTGTTCCTTAAGTGATCCCTAAGTTCTCCTTACCTGTTCCTTATGTGATCCTTGAGTGTTCCTTAAGTGATCCTCAAGTGTTCCTTAAGTGTTTATTAGGTGTTCCTTATGTGTTCCTTAAGTGTTCCTTAAGTGTTCCTTATGTATTCCTTAAGTGTTCCTTAATTGTTCCTTATGTGTTCCTTAAGTGTTCCTTATGTGTTTATTAAGTGTTCCTTATGTGTTCCTTAAGTGTTCCATAAGTCACAGTTAAGTGTTCCTAAAGTGTTCCTTATGTGTTCCTTAAGTGTTCAATAAGTGTTCCTTATGTGTTTCTTAAATGTTCCTTAAGTGATATATGCATTTCTAAATCTTAAAGTGGTGTATAAA
>JABUQX010103502.1:12500-20000 GCA_015478945.1 Trachelipus rathkii
TATATATATATATATATATATATATATATACTCATATGTATGAGAGTAATATAATATATAAGTAGTATTATATGTGCATATTATATACTAATAATATATATATATATATATATATATATATATATATAGTATTATATATATATATATATATACTAAATATTATTATTTACTAAGTATTAATATTATCTATATTTATATATTTATATATATAGTATATAATTAATTATATATATATATATATTTATATATATATATATTATATATATATATATTATTATATCTATATATATATAAGTATATATAATAATATATAAAATATTATATATGTAACAGTAATATATATATGTATAAAATATAATAATTAAATAATATTTTGATATATATACTATATATATATATATAATATATAGTATATATATTAGTTATATTATAATATATTATATATACTATATACTAATATATATATATAAGGATGTTCACTTTAAACATATACAGTACTGGTATCTAGAAATTTACACTTTATATATACTACAACGTATATTATTTCACAATGATAACAAACTGATGACAGTTCGTGAGATTCTACAGATAATAACCCATATAGCTCAGTCAACTGTTTCAACTCTGAACAGTTTCTCAATACCCTCTCTGCCCTCTATACCCTTCATATTTGTAACTGACTGCTCTTTTACAGCATCACGAACCGCTGGATAGGAGTTCAAACGCCTACCTTTATAGATTTCCTTATGAAACGAAAGGTGTGATAGTTGCAAGAGAAAAGGTCTTGGCTGTAATGCAAATGATCCAAAAGACAGTAGAAAAAATGATACAGGGTGCCCACAGCAGCAATCAATTCCAATTGACTTCAGGAACATGTCTAGCTCGTGGGAAATCTACCGTGCATATTTGTTCATTTCAAAACTCGGTATATACGGTTTGAACAGAGTTCTTTGTTTTAAAAATGCCTCCCCGTACACTTCTTATATTCTATTAAATATTTCACTTGTCGAAACACCTTCTTTGCACAGGAATTGAAACACAACACTTTCTTCTCAATTTTAACGTATCCCCACACACCACTGTTGCTTGAAAGCACACCTCTCCTTAGCGGATGAGTGTCCAGAATGACCACGTTCTAAGTAAGAAAAACCAAACTAAGTGGTTCTTCCTCCATTTGACTGCCACTTCAACTAGGCTCATTGTTGCTAGCTCTTTCAGTATTTCATCTGAACAAAAATTTGATTTATTTATTAAATATATATATATATATATAATATAATATATTCATATATATATATACTAATATATATATATATATATATATATATAATATATATATATATATATATATATAATATATATCTGAATTATATATATATACATATATAATATATAGGCGTTATATATATTGACGTAAAACGTGTTTTTTTTTTCAATTCATGTTTTATTACGAAAACAATACGATTTTTTTCATATAATTTTTTCGTTATTTTCGATTTTTTCCTACTTTTATTTATAGGTAGATGAAGATTCTTCCATGCTCAGGATTTTTATTCATACATTATTCTTAATATATTCCTCTTTTATTCATCATGGATATTTATTTTAAAGTACACATTTATTAATGTATAAATATTATCAAACATTCATTTCCAAATCAAATAAAAAATAATACTATATTACTGATGTTTTTCAATAAAGTGATTAAACTATTAAGCAAATGAAAATTTGATTTTTCGATCATTTTAATTGGTAAAAGAATTTATATGTTCTATACACATTTATATATATTATATATAAATATATATATATATATATATACTATATATATATATATATATCTTTTAAAGAAATATTTCTTATGTATAAAATATATATTATATTTACTTATTAAATATATATTTTCTTAACATCTAGAAGACCATTTTATTATGTAAATAATTATTACTAACTTTAATTAAATATTTTGCAGTTTTTTATTAATATTTCAGGCATCCGACCGTTTATTATATATATATATATATATATAAATATATATATATATATATAATATATATAAGATATATATATATATATGTATTAGGTCAGGTAATATAATAATTTATTTAATTAGTATAAAATATAAATTGCTTGTGTGTGTGTTATGTGTGTTCGCGCACCCAACATAACACCCAAAATAGAGTTTCTTTTTATTGCAGGATAAGTTTTTAATTATATCAAGTCGTTCTCAGCAAAGCCATAAATATTATTATTTATTTGGAGGAAATGAAAGCAATAGCAACAAATTCTATACAACTGAAATATAAACAACATTAACACAATAAAACTTTAAAAAAAAAAAGAGGCAAAGAAAAAAAAGGCGAAAAAAAAGAATCAAAATTGGTCTCAGGAATGAGAAACGTATCGTATTTGTTTGAATAAGGAAATTATGTTTATAATTCCATTACTTCAGGAGGTATAAATGCAGCTTTGACGGAAAAGGAAAAAGGAGAGAGAAGGAGTGGCAAGGGAGAGGATAGGTCAGGAATGGCGGACTGAGGAGGAGGCTGAGGGAAAGGAGGAGTAGGAAGTGAAGGACAGGGGTGATAGGCAGGGAGGAAGGAGGTATGGAGAGGAAGAAGAAGAAGAAGAATGTAAGAAGAAGGAAGAAGAAGAAGAAAAGAAGAAGAAGACAGAAGAAGAAGAAAGAAGAAGAAGACAGAAGAAGAAGAAGATAGAAGAAGAAGGAAGAAGATTAGAAGAAGAAGAGAAGAAGAAGAGAAGATATGGAAGAGAGAATAGAAGAAAAAAAAAAATAAAGAAAAAGAAAAGAAAAGAAAAAGGAATAAAAAGAAAAGAAAAAGAAGAAGAAGAAATCGAAAAGAAGATAAGAAGAAGATGAAAAGAAGAAGAAGAAGAAGAAAAGAAGAAGAAGAAGAAGAAGAAACAAAAGGAAGAAGAAGAAGAAGAAGAAGATTTGAAAGAAGAAGAATTAAAGAAGAATTGAAGAAGAAGATAAAAAAGAATTAAAAGAAGAAGAATATAATAATTAAAAAATAAAAAGAAGAAATGAATGAAAAAAAGTTCAAGAAGAAAAGAATAAAAGAATAAGAATAAATGAAGATAAAAGAAGAAGAAAAATTAAAGAGTAAAAGATGAAGAAGTTTAATGAGAAATAAAAGAAGAATAAAAGAGAAGGCTGAAAATATAGAAGTTTAATGATAAAATGTCGCTATGTTTTATTTAAATAAAACGATATATATATATGTTGATTTTTAAAACTAAATACTCCTATATAATATATATTATATAGTAATATATATATATCTATATCATATATAATAGTAATACTGTAATTATATTATCTATATATAACAAAGTAATATAAATGTGATATGATATCTACTAAGAAATATAATATATATATTATAAATATTATAGTAGTTATATATATATATATGATTGGTAATTATTATTATATAGTAATATATATATATAACTATTATATAATTATTTATATATAAATTTATATATATATTCACATTATATAATATATATATAATTATATATATATTACAGTATAAATATATATATATGTACGTAGTACGGATAACAGTGTATGTATAATTAGTATAATATATATATAATAAACTAGTTAGATAAATGTATTGAATGTTATAGACTTATTTTATAATATACTATAGTATATATTACATAATGAAATCTTTCCATAATCTATAATAATATAGTATAATATACTATAATATATATATAGATATATATTATATATATATTATTATATATATATAATATAATATATATATATATCATGGTGTATAATATTAATATTATATATATAGTATTATATTATTTAATAAAATTAATATCTTATACATATATATATATATGTTATAAATTATAATAATGGTATTATAAATTATAGTATTGATAATTATTAATGTTTGAGATATGTCTAGGGTGTATGTTTTGTGAGTGTTGTGAGCTTGTTAGTATATACTGTAGGTTTGCGTCTATTTGAACAATATTCTCATGCGCTTGCCTCAAAAACATTTTTTTTATAATAATTAATAACCAAAAAGCTAAAAAAAGGAAGTAAAAATACATTTACCCCAACAAAAATAAAAAATAAAAAATTTGAAAAATAAAACTAAAATATGGGTGGGGGTGGGGGTGGGGGTGGGGGGTGGTGGTGGTGAGGGAGTGACTGAAAGATATCGAAGAACTTGTTTAGGAATACTTAAGAATATTCCGAGGTGGTATGCGGAGCGGTGCGGCGAGTGGAGCGCAAAATTGCGATGCTTGATCAACCCCTACTTCAAGGTTAACATTATGCAAATTATCTGCAAACAAACTTTCGTGACTGGCAAAGTTTTTAAAGTTATAAAAGAATATGAAAGTATTTTTTTAATGGAACAATGAAATTAGGAACTCGGAACACTAAATTTTAAGACAATATAATAATTGATCTAAAATATAATGTATGAAATAATATATTATTTAAAGTATCGAATAATTATAATAAAATTTAATATATTATAAAGGTAATATATAGTATAATAAAATTTAACAAAATACAATACAAAATGATAAAAATACAAGTGTAGCAAGTATATATATATATATGCTTCATAGTATATAATTAGATATAATAATATTATATTAAATATGGTTATTTATATATATATAGTGATGATTATATTATATATTATATAGTATATATAACAATTTAAATATAGGTATTTACTATCTAGTATATATATATATTATATATGGCTAAAATAACCAGAGCAAATACTCTAAAACATTATTTGCTTTGGCTGAACTACTGTTCGGGAATTCTGCACATCTAACTCCACATCCAGACTTAGATGAATAATGATAAAGAGAACAAATATTAAAATAATAAATACTTAAAATATAAATATTACATGAATAAATAATTAAAGAATAGCTTATATAATAATATATATATAATATAATATATATATATATATATAACTATATAATAATTATCTAATATAGATAACTTATTTATATACGTAAATATATATCAGTATATAAATTAGGCTAGATAAGATATATACCATATTCTTATAGAATAGAGTATAAATAAATAGATGAAGATGTAATATTTTCAAAATTTAGTATATAAATTACTTCTAAATGACAAAATTCTACTTCAGCATTAAAATATTTTCTGTTAATAAATTTTCATTCTGCTTCGGAGCGTGGTGCCAAATGTATAAATATTCTAAAGAAGAGAGGTTCAGATTCTCTCAAACTCAAAATATTGAGAAATTGAATCCGTGAGGGATAATTTTCTACGTATAAGACGAGAGAAATTTGAATTTGCAGTATAGTAGGGGCATGCGAAAGTCCGAGATTCTAATAAAGCACTATGTTTATAGGTCATGTCGCAATAAGTGACCGAATAGGAACTACAGAAGTCTTCACTAGCGTAATGGTATCATCAGCGCATCGCACTTGTATTTGTATGATGCTCACTGATGAGCTCAATATTAAGAGTATAAGGAAGTTTATCTTCGACTTTGAAGAATTTTTTAATTTTATTTTTATTTGAAAAAGCTAAATTGAATTTGTACTGGGGTAATCCAATTTTAATATTCCTTTAATCGGCGTTCAATCACACTACTCAATCTCCTAATAAAAGGTAATTTCATATACTGAATTTCTTTAGTTACTGTTAATTTAGTACAAGATATCTGATGAAGTTTTAAGAAAAGTTGTTTCCTTAATATTTTGTCTATAATTTAACCTGGGAATCCATTCTTTAGAAATAGCGTCTTTAGGAAGTTCAATTCACTCGAAAGATTAATATATGTATATGAGATTTTGCGTGCTCTATCAAAAGGTATTTTAGGTAAATAGATTTTATAAACAATTCCGGATAATATAATTTAATTTTGTGGTTAATCCTATACAATGCTGGCTAATATAATATAATTTAATGGTTAATCCTATAATGCTGGCTTCCTATAAAAGCTGGTTTGAAATTTGGCTTGTTTTCCTTATAAAGACATTTATAAAATAAATTGTTGTTTCACTTTTTGAAATTTTTTTTTAAAAATATTAAGCGTGCCTAAATTAATTTATAATTTTCATATTGATTTCGAAATGTTCAATTCGATAAAAAAATTAAAAATTTGCTGAGAATTTGAATAAATTTTCTACTCTACCTTCATTCTGTCTACATTCCTTTCCTCAGAATAGTTCTCTTGCAGACTTCAGTTCACTTCTCGATCTTTATTTTGGCCCTTTTCATTTCTTCTTTCACAGCTGTTTCCAATGAATCTGACTCTGCTATTTCAGTATTTTATTTCCATAGATAATTACTGAAATCGTAAGCAAGTAAGCCCATAGGCGTAAACAGTGAATGTTTAGGCCTATTCCTTGTTTATTGCATGGCATGACATGGCATGGCATGGCATGGTCCTTTTGTCTGATAATTTCAATAAGCCTGTTATTAATTCTGGAGTGGCCATGTCCCCCTGGGTGCTTACGCCTTTGTTTACCGTTATATTATTAGAGGGGGAAGCTTGGCCCCTTTACGTAAAAATTTCAGTAAGCCTGTTATAAATTTTGAATGACTAGGAAATTTTTTGGTGGCCCCCGGCCCCTAATCCCCGGCCCCTAATCCCCGGCCCTGCCCCCTACCTGCTTCTACCCATATTGTTAGGATCTATTAACCTATTAGTGGGTTTATATATATATATCATATATATACAATATATATATTATTCATATAGAACCATGTACTAATTATATAATCAGCTTGTATATATAGTTCATAGATAGATATTCTATCTTATGTTCTTATATAGTAATATATAATTAATAAGAAATATATATATATATATTAATATAGAGTATAATATATTAGTGTATAATAATATACAATAGAGTATAGATACATAATTTATATCATTATGATTATCTATTATCTATACTATATTCATTAATGATATGTAATATAGTATTAAACTTATTATATAGCGTTATTAGTATATATTTAATATAAATGTAGTTAGTATGTACTATTAATATAAAGATAAATAATACTTATATAATCTATAATATATATATTCCTATATATGAGGTATCATATATATATATAATATATTATTATTATATATTATATATATATATATATATATATTATATATAATATATATATACTATATAATAATATAGTATATACTATATATATATTATAATATATATATATATTATATATATATATATCTATATATATAATAATTATATATATTATATACTATATATAGATATATATATATATTATGTGCTATACTCTCATTTAATATTTATTATATATATATAGAGGTAATATATATAATATTATATAATATATATACTATATAAGTTAATAAATTATATAAATATTGTATTGATAGTAAAATATAAATAGATATTTAATATAATATATAGTAAATTTATATAATAATAGTAATAATATATATT
>JABUQX010103502.1:25000-32831 GCA_015478945.1 Trachelipus rathkii
TATATCAGAATCTCGTCACGAGCCTCTACATATTCTTCTTCATCTTCAACTCACTCTCTATTTTAAATTCCACATTTTCTAAAAACACTCATTCATCTCATGTAGCGTGCCCTGTATTATATATATACTATATAAATATATATATATAATATTATATTTATATTATATAATATATTTATAATATATATTAATATATATTAATATTATATATATGATATATAATATATATATATATATATATATATATATATATATATATATATATTAATAATATATAATATATTATAATTTATATATATATTATATATTATAATAAATATATTATATATATATATATAATAATTATAATTATATATATATATATATATATATAATATATATTATTAATATATATATAATAATAATATATATATGCAAAGGTTTACTTTTTTTTGTAATCAGTGAAGAATTTAAGTTCAGAAAATGTAAAAAAAAAAATTCAAAAAAATAAAACTACAATTAACTAACAGGGAAAAGGAATATATTTTTGGATTCCTCTTTGTTAAATTTTCTTTAGGAAAATTTAAAAAAAAAAATTGATGTTTATTTTATAAGGGACCTTATATGGGTGGGTGCGAGACATAAATGTATATATAATATATATATATTAATTTTTAAAGGTATACACGCAATTAGGGGGCCTCGAGGCGACGTGAGAGTGGAACACAGGGGGACGTTTTCCTACCTCACCGTAAAGGGGGGGCGGAGGAACTTACCGCGACACCAATACCTCAAGAGAGCGGTGTATTCCGGAGACCCTCCCGGAGGGAGGGAATTCCCTATTACCCGTAGTTCCCAGGAAGGCGAGAGACCCACCACGACTCCTGCTATCGGGGCGGTAGTATAAAAATATACCCTTGGGGTATTCTTTAGTTAATAAAAAAATTTAACTATATCAAAAACTTAGTCAACTATTTGCTAAAGCAACCAAAGGCTAAATAGGCTATTTTTTCTCATATTACTATTAAGATTATTAACTACCATATTTTTTTTTTTACATTTCCTGAACTATGTAAGATTTTACCAGGATTCCAAAATGTATTTCCTTTTCTCTGTAGCTATTGGTATTTTTGTCTCTTTATTTTTAACCTTTCCAACAAAATTCTTACGCGAGCATTCCACATGTATTTACTTTTTCCGGTAGCTATTCGTAGTTTTTGAGATATGGATTGGTGGCTCTTCTAGAGGCTGACCATATCATATATAATATATATGAAGGTATATATATATAGATTATATTATATATATATACTATACATATATATTATATAAGGTTTCATTACAATTAAATAAAATTGTATTTACATGTAACGAAGACTATTATGCGGTATATATATAATCCGTAATGTATAAATCCTATGCTAAAAGCCTATATTATATTATTAATTATATATATATATTATAATCAATATATATATATATAATACTTTACTAGTATTATAAGTTATAAATACACTGAGATGTCATGTATGATATAGAAAAAACATATAAATTATATATACTATTAATTTAGAAATTAAAAATTAATTTTTTAATGATTGTAAAATAAATTAAAATTTTCACTTTAATGTAAGCTTTAACTGCTTTCACAAATGACTTTGTGCAACTAAAATCTATTGACTATTTTTTCAATGTAATTTAATCAAATAATTTTAATTAACCGTATTTTCGTTTTTATTCACTATTACACAAGTTAACTAATGAATAATAATATAATGGATTTTTTAACTTATTCTCTATAAATTTATCAGTTTTTAAATATTTCAGGAGTAACTATTTCCTCTATGGCGTTTATGATTAGCCAATAATAATAGAATATGCATTTGATTGGCTCTTAACAGCACTCCTGAATTGGCTCATAAATGTGATCAATTTTATTTACGTTTTCGTTTTTTTTGTTTTTGGAAAGATTTTTTTTTTTGACTCCTGTAGAAACAAGAAATAGACTCGAATTCGAATCCGGATTCGAAATCGAGCTCCAAATCCGAATCCGTATGTGTAAAAATGTTCGATTCCGAATCCGAATCCGTAGACCTCTCGGATTCGAAATCCGAATCCGAATCCGGGTGTGTGGAACTGTTCGAAATCCGAATCGATCGAATCAGTCAAGGACCGCGTTCGGATTCGAATCCGAAGACCGATCCGAATCGAGAGTCGCTGCCCTCGCGCACTCGCGGCGGAATTCAGGTGCGGTTCCCATCACTATATATATATTACTATATAATATAATATATATATGATATATATACAATATATATAAATAATATATAATATATATAAAATATATATAATAAGTATATATATATATATATATACTATATATATATATATAATATATAATTATATATATATATACATATATATATAATATACTATATATATATATGTATATCATAGTTCATATATAGTATATATATAGAGTATATATAAATATATATATATATATTATATATATATAGTATAATCTAGTGATATATATATATATATAGGATATATATATATAATAATATAATTTATATATATATGTATATGAAAATATTAATATATTATACAATATTATATTATATATATATAATATATATATATCGTATATATATATAGATAGTGATATAATTATATATATAGTACTATATATATATTATATATACTATAATAATATATATAATATATATTATATGATTATATATAATATATATATATATATAAATAATAATTATTAGCGTAATTTACCGCCTGTTAGTTTAGTACTAAATTAGGTTAATTATAGTACATATAAAGCGACGATTGGATAATTTTTTTGTTGAAAATAGATGAAGTAATACTGTTTATATTTCTTATCATGTAATTGTCAATTCTAATGGTATGTTAATGTAGTATACGATTTTTAAAAAATAATATATATATTATATAATATAAAATAATATAATATAGTATATATATTATATAATATATATATATCAAAGATTAATATATATATATATATATATATATTTAAAATATATATATATTTATAATATAGTATATATATATATATATAAAAATATAAATTATATAAGTATATATAAATATAATGTATTATATATATAATTATATATATGTTTATTTAATATATTTTAAATATCTAATTTATTATATATATAAATATTTATAATATAAATATATATATATATATATATATATTATATATATATAATATATATATATATATATATAAAAATTATTTAAAATTAATATTATATATTGTTTTATATTGGTTTATATATTTAATATTATAGTATATTAATAAACTATATATATATATTATATATATTATATAATATATATATATATATATATATTATTATATATATATATATATATTATATAGTATTATATTATTATATATTTATATTATTATATAAATATATAATATATATTATATTATATATTATTTATATATATATATAATTATATATATTATATAATATATATATATATATGTAATATATTATATATAATTTATTTAAATATATATAATTATATATATATATATTATATATATATTATATATAAATATTATTATATTATTATAATATATATATATATATATATAATTATAATATATATATTACCATATATATATAATATATATTATATAAAAATTATATATATTAATAGATAAATAAATATATAATATATATAATATATATATATATAATATATATTATATAATAGATATATATATACTATATATAATAACTATAATATTATAATATATAATATATATATTAGTATATATATATTTAATATAATATATAATATATAATATAGTATATATATTATATTTAATATATACACACATAATTATATATATATATATTATATATAATAATAATATATATATAAAAATATATATATATAATATTAATATATAATATAATATATATATTTACAAATATATATATAATATTTATATATATAGTTATATATATAATATAATATATATATATAATAATATATATAATAATATAAATATTATATATATATATAAAATAATATATATATATAATATATATAAATATATAATATATAATTTAACAATTATATATATATTATATATAATATACTACACTATATATAATAAATATATATATAAATATAAATAATTATATAATATATATATATATATTATAATATATAATATATCATAATATAACTATTATATAGAAATATATATATATATATAGTATAATATAATATATTTAGGTTAAATATAATATATATATTATATAATAACATATATATATATTTATTAATATAAATATATATAACATATATATAATATATAAAATTATATATATTATATAATATTAATATTAGAAAATATTATAATTATATATATATAATATAAAACATATATAATATATATATAATAATTATAACTATAATAATATATATATATATTATATATATATATATATTTATAATATATACTAGTAATATATTTAATATATATATTATATATATATATTATATATATATAATATATATATTTTATTAAATATAATATATATAATATAATATATTATATAATATATATTATATAATATAGTATAAAAATTAATTAATAAGATTAGATATATATATATTATATATATATGGTATTATTATATATATATAATATATATATATATAATTATATATATAAGTAAAAATAAAAATAAATATATATATAATATATCTAATATATCTATTTCCTACAACTAATAATTAAATGATTATAATTTTTAAAGAAAACTACTAATTCTACTTATTGAATATAGTATAACATCTCAATAATAGAAAAGTTAGATATACAAATAAAATATGTTCGCAGTAAATTGAGGGGAAGGGGAGAACAGTTTGTGTTTAATGTTCGCGAAATTAGAAGCTACAGCACAATATGTTTTTTTGTTTTAAAAATAAAAATTTTTTAAAACCAAAAAATAAAGGAGTATTAAATAAGTTTTGAGTGTTTTCTGTAGTGTTTTAAAAATAAAATTGTTTTATTGTTTGTACATGTTAGTTTTAAATACTCCTAATAAAAGTGTTTTTTGTGTCATCTTTAAATTCTCTCTTTTGTTTGTACCGACTTTTTTTTTAAACATTTAATATTATTTTAAATAATATAGTTACTGACGAAACAATGAAACAAAACAAAAACATTGAACCGGCGTATGTGATTGTTTTTAATTTTGTTGAAAAATGAAATAATGATCAATAAATA
This sequence comes from Trachelipus rathkii, assembly GCA_015478945.1. NCBI lineage: Eukaryota > Metazoa > Arthropoda > Malacostraca > Isopoda > Trachelipodidae > Trachelipus > Trachelipus rathkii. Next base: position 30,285 of record JABUQX010103502.1, read on the forward strand.
AGAGTATTTTTCCCTATCAAATTTTTAATTTTTTATATTATTTATTTCTGTTTTAAAAAATTTTTTTTTAAGTTTTTTTTTTTTTTTTTTTTTCTTTTTTTTTTTTTTTTTTTTTTTTTTTCTATATTTTTTATTTTTTTTTAATAGTTTATGATAGCTTTGTTGTATTTGGTTTTTAAAATAGTACAATACAACTTACTTTAGTAACTACTTATAGTTTGATAAAAATAAGATAGAAAATATATGTTTACTTATGTTGAATACCCATTAGTCAAAATAAATATATCAACTTACACAGTAATTTTAGCTATTTTTTTTTTTTTCCCTGCTTTATCAGGTCACACTATCTCAATTTTTCCAATTCTTTATCTATTTTAAATTATTTATTATTATTATATTACTTATTAATTATTATTATATTAATTTATAATTTATTTATATTTTATGTATTATTTATTATTAATTATTATATTAATTATTATTATTTGAAGTTTGGGACTTACTGATTCGTGAGTAAGTTAATAATTTTTTTTTAGTATCGTGAATTTATTAATATTTATTTTTCTCAATCTGTGTATTTATTGTTTATCGATATCTGATTTTGTTTGTCTAAGGTTTTTGCTTTTGGTTTTAAGGTTTGTTTGCGTGTGTTTTAGTTTGAATGACTGGACGGGTAAGACGTAGGGGTGGGCGAGGGTGAAGGTTCTCTATTGACTTTACCAATTTCCATGGCTTGCATGCTAATCATTAATCTTGGGAATAGCACCTCTTTACCTCTCAACCTAACATTTTATTATTGTCTGAGACCCAGCTAGACAGGGATTCGTTCTCAAAAAAGCTTAAAATTAATAACTATAACTTGTTTGACAATTTCCGACTGAATGGTGGAGTTTGTGACTATATAAACATTAATACTCCTGTAACACATCTCGAGAACCTTGAATTTCCCAACTTCGATGTTTTATGGCTTAAAACTTTTCTTCCTACTACTACCATTATCTTGTGTTTCGGGCTACTGCTCCCCTAATGGAACAGATTTTCACGCTAATTTTGACTTTTTTACTACTTCTCATGAGATTGTTACAAATTCCCATCCAAATGCAGAGGTCCTCTATTTAAGGGGTTCAACGTAAACAACCACTGAGTGGTTGGGATCCTCTAATACTGAGCAGCTGGGAGGAGGCCATAACATTCAGCGTTCTCAACGATTTGGAACAGCTAATTAAGGAACCTACGCTCATCCCAGATCGAACCAACTAATTCTTGAAGAAAATTTGACTTATGCTTCACCACTACTCATTCTCGATACAAACACACTATTTTCAATCTCATCGGTAACTCTGACCACAATCTTCTAGCTCTTAATTAGAATACTATCTATCCAGCAGCTCTTCCATGCCATAAACGTATTTTCTGGAACATTAATCGGGCTTAATGGGGGGGGGGGGGGGAAAATTGCGTCGCTTCTTTTGATTTTTTATTTTATGCTAACTATTTCTTGCAAATGAATCCTGTTTTGACTCTGAGGATGTTTCGATCACTGCTGTAAAGGTAGGGGTCGTGATCACCGAGGGAATGATCAGGTTTATTTCATCTTTAACCAAATCTCTTTCACCCCAAAATTAATGGTTCGATGGAGTTTGTTCTCGTACCATTTAGGAGAGAGACATTGTGTATCGGGCAATGGAAAAACACTCGTTCTCGAGATCACTCTTACAAGTTTTTATTCTGATAGGACATCATGGCAGGAATATTATTCGACGATCAAAACCGACGTGCACTAACAATCACTTAAAAGAAGTTGCCAAACTTCTTGGTTCTACTACTGATAAAAGTTTGTTTTCTTGCCAAAAAATCGTCTCTAGACAACTTTTTGTAAATTTTTTTTTATGTAAATCTTTTAGTACAGAATGGCTCTGACGGATTAGCTAACGTCCTTCTGAAAGGCCAATCTCTTCGGCCTCGCTTTAATCATTTAATTTTACCCTCGACGATTCTGGTTTCCCTTCTCCTACTCCTTCTCCTCTCAGTATCCCGGTCTCAACCTGTGATTACACTATGATGAGGTGTAAGAGATCTGAAGATCCCTATAACACGTCAGGAAGACTAAGTGGTTCGGATGGTATTCCTCACCGTGTTCGGAAGGAGTGTGCCAACTGAGTTGGAGCCAGTCCCTGTTCAGCTTACTCTCTTATCTGCCCCACTTAATACTACTTATTTTTCCTCAGTGCTGGAAGGGCGCATAATGTTCTGAGAATCTCCGAAAAGGGTAGCCATTCTGATCCTCAATATCGTCCTGTAGTTCTCACGCTGTTCCTATTTAAATCTTTGAAACTCTCCTTACTTTCAATTATCCTGGATGCATCTGAGTCTCATCTTCTTTCAGATCATTCGTAATGGCTTCGCCCGATCAAGATCTAACTGGTGACCATATTTTTCCGTATCTCACTGATTATGTCTTCTGCCCGGCCCTTAGGGACTATGGGGGAGTCTTGTGTGGTGGCCGCTTCGACATACTCGAAAGCTTTCGATCGTGTTTGTCACGCG
>JABUQX010103503.1:0-14927 GCA_015478945.1 Trachelipus rathkii
ATCACTATCTCAAAATAAAGTAGTACGTCTCTTTGTTCATTACCGGTACCATCTATAATAAGAAGACTCACGTACAATAGTAATGCATCAAATAAACATTTTCTGGCTCTTATAGTACCTCTTACCTTGCCACGTTCATTCAGGGTAACATCTTAAATTGGATAATATATAACATTCCATTCATTCCCCTTCGCTCATACAATACTGTGATACTGCAAGATGTCCTAACCTGTTAAATTTTAAAATATAATAATAAAATAATTACTATATTATTTTCTTTAATATATTAAATATATATATCTGCTTTTAGCTAATATCAGCATGTTGTCGAATTAGTAATTGACTATTTTCTATTAAAATGGAATAAATCTTATAACAGAGTGACAACTTTGATGACAAGTTATTAGAAGCTAAAAATATAGGCGGCCTATTATAATTTTCAAATTTATATTTTTAATCTATATTACAATATAATATCGTAAATTAGTGAGATACTTTGTAAAGTTTTATGTTATCTAAACAAAACGTATCTTATAGTTATTAATAGTTATTCAATCTCATAATGATAAGAATAAATTTTCACTATATATAATAATATTATATTTCTATATTTAGTATATATATATTCATCATATTTATATATATATATATATCATAATACTACAATATATATTAAGAAGCTTAGCTTGTCATGAGCATTTATTATGGGTTATCATACCTAGCTTTATTCAGCTGACTACTTTATGTACTAATATATATATATCATATATTTATATATAGTACTTATTATATTCATCATATATATATAATATATATTATATTATATATAATAATTATATTAAATGTAAAAAACTTTAAATAAAATATAAATTAACAAACCTTTTACTTTAAAATTCTACATTTCTTGTTTTCTGAAACTTTTAAAATAAATCAATTATTAGTTTTATAATCAATTTATTCATATATGTATTAATTTTAATTAACCTACATCCCATAAAATAATATTTAACTACAATAATGTTTTGCTTATATTTTTTTTTCAGTGGGATTTTGCGTGAGATATAAGTCAGTGAAGTAGTAAACATGTAGCGTTTACAAGCTTTACAGAAGAGATGTGAACTATATAACGAATGTTATACACACAATCGTAAACTTTTTCAATTCACTGTTCATTAACATAATTGCTTTTATGTTATCTATTAAGAGAATTATATAAACTAACACTTGGCTCCTATATATAAATAATTAAATTATGTATATATGTTTATTCTAGATCATAACGAACAGTATCATTATTAATTAAACAATAATAATGAGTTATATATAATATATCTTAAGAACTATATAAATAAATATTATTTATAAATATAACAATTCATCCTTAATATAATAACATGTAACAATCTGACGAGTTGTTTATCCTGCTAAATCATATTTAATTATCCCAAACTACGTTGACAATTAACATATTAATGTCTCAGTGAATGTTATTGATATATACCTCTTCATAATTCTTGAGTTCTATACGAGTTAACTATCCAAAATCTTTTCGAGATTTCGCTGCTTCACCGCGTAATGACGGTAAACAACCTTCCTACACCGGCTCCGTTGATACCTGTGTACTCACGGGATTGGAGGTTCTTCATTAAAGTGATTATAATACACCTTAATTATAAACTAAGGACTAATACACATTTTTTACGTCCATAGCACTTAAGACACCCCCTGGATCGAGATGTGATCCCTCTGTTGTTAATTTGGGGGCTAGATTATATTGGTTTGTCGATTGACTCACTGCTCATACAGCTTTATATGACCTCTATATGTTATAAATGTTTGGTGTTCTTGTAGAAAGAGGGGTACGTTATATAGTAAGAAGACACAACACTCACATAGTAACCCAGTTAATTAAAAAGGTTAAAATATTTTTTCAAGTGAGTAAGTGGGATTTTTTCGACAAAATATGAAAATACCTTCATTTGTCTCTTTATATTTATATATATTAATAGGGTGTTTATTGTGTAGTTTGAGTCTTGCGAGAGGGAAACTGAGAAAACTGATATGTGATGCGGTATTTATTTTTATAGTTTTTGGACCCATACGTGCGTTTCGTATTAGTCTTAAAAAGTTCCATTATCAAAACAAAGTACCAGATAAATAATATAAGTTAGTCACTGCAACGATTTGGTCGAGACATAAAATATCAATTTAGATATTATATTTCACTTTTATATTATTTAATATAATATAAATTGCCTCAAATAACTTTGCTCTAGAACAATCTTTTATCTTTGAAACTAATTTTTGACCAAATAATACATTGCTTTTATTGTGTTTATTGTAGTAAAACTGTTTGGTTGTTAATATTTGTTTTTATCAATGCTTGACTAAAGAGTTATGACCTATAATTTCAAGTTTTATAAATAATTACTAAATATATAAATTATATGTAGTAATCAGAATAATGTTCTTAATTATTAAATAGTTATAAAGGTTTATCAATATTTAGCATTTTAATAAATTGCAATTGAATATATTGATATAAATGTACTAATTGCTTTTTAAATAGAATATTTAAGAAGAAATAGTTATTTTGAGTATGAGGCCATCTATTATTCTAAAAAATATTATTAATTTTATCTTTTATTTAGTCCATATATAATGGGTATATATGTGACAACTTAATATTTTTCTTGATAGAAATGATATAATGATAGTAAAGAGTAAATTAGTTTAAAGTTGATAGTATATAGATAAATATCAGAGGTAAAGTCTCTACGGTAATGATGTTTGAACTACATTTATATAAATTGTTTATGTAATTTTATGATTTATATAATAGAATTAATTAACATTAAAAAAATAATTAGTTAGTAATTACACTTATTATATCAAATTAGTTTTGTGCAGAATACTTTTTAAATATTAACGTATTTATAAAATATTCCAACACTTTGAAACTTCGAGTCACATGCATCGGTTGTGAATTTAAATATTTATAATTATAATATAGTATATATATACTTTATAAAAGAGTTTAAAAATATATATATTTCAGAAGGTAATTTATTTTATTATATAATACATACAGATATCTTTCTGAAAAACCGCATATGGAAGCCTTCAAGAGATGATGAATAACGGACGTGAGTTAATGTAGACAAATTTGATATTGTATGCAGTTTATTTGATTCAATAGAAAACTATTGCACTCACTTACAATCAAATATATTTATATCCAAACCAAATCACTAGGAAAATCACGATATATAAAGTTATAGATATTCTCGAGATGCAGAAGTCATAGAAAAATATCCTAATCCAAAATCTTAACCATTTTATTGGTTTAATACAATTTATTTTATTTTATATGTGTGATTAATACACTAAAAAAATAATACATTGTTATTTTTATGTTTTATGTATTTTAGAATAATAATAAAGTAAATATAGTGCTTATTATTTTTATGAGCATAATTATATATATATAATCTTTATATAAATTTATTGATTTTAGTTTTAATGTTTATATATAATTTTATTTATAAATTCTTAAGTCCAAGCAGTCGAATATATTTATATTTTATTTAAATTTTATTTTTATATATATATAATTGTAGATAAAATTACTATATAAAACATATTCCTAGTAAAAGAATATTTGACATATCGTTCCTATTTCGAAATACCGTATTTACTAGGGTGAGTCCTTAGTATACACGATTGAGCATTACATTCTATACTATGTCATAAAGTATGCCTATACGTTAGCTCGATATATTACGTAATAATTGTAAATTTATTAATATTCAGGCTTTTTTATTAAGAGTAACGCTTATTATACTTAAATAGTAGTTTTTTACTTAATTTGCCCTGCAAAAGCTTATTCAATCTTTATTTCGCTATATCTCTATAAATTTCTTTAATATTAGGTATTTATTCGTGGCAGCACCTTAATTCGTTCCAAGACTTGGCATTATCATATATCCTACGTCCATATATTACTTACAAATTATATTAAATATTTAATTATATTAGTACCAAGACTTTTGTACAACTATCATTTTATATTATTATTTTAATATCAATTGATTATATAATTTAATGAATTAGGTGGGTAGGGTTATTTATATCATTATTATTATTATTTATTTAATTTATTATTTAATTAATTGTTTTAATATATAAGTCTATATATATATAATAATACTATATATATATCTTAATTATAATTTAAATATATTATATAGTTATATATATACTATATGATATAATATAGTCTATATCTTAATATTTATATATATTATATTATCTTATAATAATATATATAAATTATATGATATTATATATAATATATAATATAGTATTACCTAATCATTTCTAGCTTTGAGGTGATGGGAATAATTTTAATTAAATTAGGTTTTCACATCAAATATTTAATCAATAATTAAATAAGTAATCGCTTATTTTTATAATCTTAGGGGTAAGATATAGTGACACTATTTCTTAGGGAGAGCTTATGGAGCTAACACTACAGTTGACAAGCCTATAGCTTGTACAGATTTTACCTGCTTCACATCTTATACTTATATGCTACCCTCATACAGCCCACTACTATACTAGTAAGCTGGGTATAGCCGCTACCAAAGAAGTTCTACTATGAGCAAGAAATCCTAAGTCGCCTTAATTACGGAGTAACCTAGAAGACATTAAGAAACTAAGAAGTCTGTCCATCGTACAATCTATTTTCATATGCCAAGTGGATTAATGAGTGATCATGAGCTATTTCAAATATTAATACGCGTAGTGAAAGCATACTACTATATATAACTATATATATATACTATATCATCTAATATATTATATTATTATGGTAGGTGATGACTAGAGCTATATACCGTATAGCACCAGGTGTTGTGAGACTAGAAGTCTTAAGAAAATAATTACTCTGAAAATAATCGTTACAACACGAGTCGCACGATAATAATCGACAATTTTCCCCTCATTTTTAGAGATAAAAGGTTACAGCATATCTACACTTAAGGATTAGCATAAAGGAAGTTTTCTTTGGCTGCTTAACCACGAATCGGCAATTATTAATGAGAACTGTTATGGATTTCAAAACACGAATTATTGATAATTTTCATAGAATCATTCAACATGTATGCATCACAGACAATATACGTAAATCTTTCTTGTCCTCGAATCTATAAGACGTGGTTTCCTATTGAATATTCATATAATCAGTTTAGATACGAAAAATAAAATGAAAATGATAATAAAGGTGATCCACGTATAAGTGTCTTATGTATAACTGAAGATAAGGTAATGGATCTGATGAGTATTTTGATAAGAGTCCAGTGATAACCTGATCATAACGATTGAGAATGTAGTATAGCAAGAAGTGATGAATACTATATAGGGGTATTAGATAAGTGTAAGCAAAGGATTAAATGCATGCCTCTCACACTCTGAATATCAAAGCATTATATTAAGACACACTTAGTAATACTTTGACCTTAATGTATGTTTTACATATATAATATAATATTATTGCATAACCTCACTCACTAATAGTTAAACGTATGAAAGGGGATATCATTGGAGACACTCTATAGAAACTATCGATATGTTTCTACTTCTATTACTCCTCAGCAGTTAGTGCTGTAAGCAGTATTATAGGTTGGAGGAATAGCTCTAACTCTTAAGCTGCGAATATCCTAATTACCTAGAGTACAGAGTTTGGTTTGACCTTGATAAACACATGTTCTAAGAACACCTTGAACTTTAAGATTTATCGGTTCATAGGACGGAAAGACCAGGAACTTTTAAGCTGCAGTGTGGGTCTAAAGCGCCTAGTTTTATAAATGCGTTGTTCGATATCCCAAGGGCAGTCCGGGACTCGATTATCGTAATAGTTTTCTCGATTTCTCTTTTTGAATTGTTTAATATTTTATAAAAATAAATAAAATATTCACTGTTAAATAAAAACCAGACCTATTAGTGGTGATATTTTGAAACCAGAGTATTTTTCAGAACATATTTTCAACTAATGTAAATTTAAAATATCTTTATATATCTATGGTATACTATGTAAAACGTAACAGGTTCTATATATTTTTTAGTCATGTCATTTATTAATATACTTTTGTTATTATGAGTACTATCTACTTATTATATATATTATTTATGGTGTTTATATATATATATATATAATAGTATACTTTATATATATATATTATATGGTACTATACGACATTAGCTCTGCGAGGCAGGTGGTATAATGCGAGAACAGAGCAGAGCTAAGCGGAGCACTTGGCAAGAGAGTAGTCACTGGGACCATGGGGTGTCAAGGTTTCGGCGCTCTCCCACTTTTCGTTTTTCTTGTTCCTGTCCTTCATTCTTTTATCTCTTAGTCCTCTATTCTTATCTCGAATTTTTAGAAATCTTTTTTCCTTTGTTTTATGTTCTTAGCTAAGCTCGCTGCTGGTTGTTGGTAAACAACGTAACACACTTAGAAAAACTACAACAACAACAACAAACAACAACAACAACAACAACAACAACAACAACAACAACAACAACAACAACCAAACAACGACAAAAAACAAAAAGGGGATGTGCTTAATGACGTCAGAGAAATACTGAACTGTGATTGGTGAACTTATATTTCGAGCAATCACTACTGCCATATCACGCTTCATTTCAAGTTATCTCAGCTTAAATTTACGTTCTGTATGAGTATATAAAACCTGCAAAGTTGTTAGTATTGTTTTAGTTGACATGTTTATTCATGTCTGATTTCCTAAATGATGGTTCTCTTGACACTACTGTATAAAAATCAACTTAAAGAGATAAAACGTACATATCAGAAGGATTAAACACTAAACCTCATCTCATCACACAAACAGAATTTAGTGATTTACTTCAAGACTTGTATTTGCTTGAACAACAAGCAGATCTTTTAGGTTCACGCTTGCAGGAGTGAAATTTATTAGCAAACATATTCAAATCTTATTATTTAGAAACAGAAATAAAAAGTTAATGAAATACTATATTAAGGATGTCTTAATTTGTTCCAACTTTGATGTTAATGAACTGATGTCCGAGTTGGGTATTACATATGTTGTTGATAATTGGCTCTTATTTATATACTCATCCAAAACAAACTAAATGCAGTAGCGTTTAATAATAATTCATATAAGCTTTCTCACATTCTGATATCTAAATTTGTAGGAATGAAGGAAACATCAAACTATGTCACTAATTTTGAAAGCTATTAAGTATGGCGAACACTCATGGTGAATTTTTGGTGATCTGAAAGTTATTGGGCTTTTTCTCGGCCTCCAGGGTAGCTTTATACAATCCTGTGTTTTTTTTGTATATGTGGAATAGTCATGCTACTAGTCAACATTACTTAGTTAAGACTGAATAATAATAAAAAAGATAATTTCACACTAGAATAGCAAAAATGCACCATTTGTTGAGTTTTGTCGAGTTCTTTTACCCCTTTTACATATAAAACTAGGAATTTGTGAAAGCATTAGACAAAGATGGGGAGGGCTTTAAATATTTATATTAGATTTTAACGCTCTTAAATGAAGCTAAATTGAAAGAGGGAGTATTGATCGGACCTCAAATCAGAATGTTACTACCTGACCATATATTTGATAGCAAGTTAAATCAAAAGAAACTAGCCGCGTGGAAATCATTCAAAGACGTTGTTCAAGGTTTTCTATGCAATAAAATATACGAAAATAGTGATTGGTTAATAGAAAAACTGTTAGAGACTACAAAAATTTAGGCTGCAGAATGTCATTGAAAATTTATTTTATACATTCCCATCTTGACCCCTTCTCTCCAAATTTGGGTGCTGCAAGTGATGAACAAGGAGAACGGTTCCATCAGGATATATTACAATTAGGGAAGCGTTATCAGAGCTGTTTTTTGAAAAGAGACTTCTCAACATCTAAAACAAGAACTCAATTTCTCAGGTAAGATAGACATTAATCTCAGCAAAATACAGGTACAAATTGAATGTATTTTTAACTTCTGAAATGATACAGTATATATTTAATATATTTCTTAATTCTGAAATTATACTTAATTCAAAGAAACGTGTAAAAAATTATCATACTGATCGTACTGTTAAAACATATAACATTTGAGATCATAAGTTACAAATTTTCCTGTTATTTTTGAAGGGTCGTAACTAAAAATTTGAGGGTGATAGAGAATAGTTGATTTGATTTTCAGATTCAGCATAAAAAAATAGATTTAAGGTCACCTGCTTGAGTTTCAGTTTCAAAAAAAAATTATTTTTAATTTGTTTATACATTAAATATCGATGCAAGAAGTTTTTCGGTGTAAGAAATATTTTTAAAAATTTTTATGGGAACTTAATCGACATGAAAATATTCCATCCAAGTCTCAGAGGCTGAAAATATGAGAGTCTGTTAAGTTGAAGTGTTGATTGAGAATATGAGAGTCTATTAAGTTCAAGTGTTGATTATGGTTAATTCATTTAGAGAAACATTTAAAAAAAAATTTAAATCTAAGCATTTCCATGAACTTAATAGTTTGTAAATTCAAGACAATGCAACTAGGATCACTTATAAATAAATTAAGGCACATTCGTTTTTGTACGATAATTAATTTTCACCTCAGTGGCAATATATATATAATATATATATACACTACACACATCATCAAACACTGATAAGGAGACAGATATATATATCATTATATTATATATATATATATATATATATATATATATATATATATACCCCCGCCTCACGTGCACACACACACAACACACAGCGACTATATCATATATATATATATACTATATATATATATATTATATACATATACTATATATATATATATTATATATATATATATATATATATATATATATTAATATATATATATATAAATATATATATATATGATATATATTATATATATATATATATATAATATTCTAGGAGGGGAACCTCTAACCAAGATCTCTCATATGTCGTTTATTCAGATTCGCTTAACGCGCGCTAAAAGCGCTTAAAAACCCTTATTCTAAAACGCATGGTATAGCTGTCACACAATTTCTTCGACTTCTCCACCCCCGTAAGAAACAAATTATTTATGTTGGACTCCCTCTCACGTAGGGTAACTGGCAATGAAATCGCTGACAACGAGGCAAAAATAGCTGGCCACCTCCTCCGGAGTTGTTCCAGGTACCTCCCGGATCCATTCGACAAGGTCGCTCCCATCACTGATTACTATCCTGCTCTCTCGACGGGGCTTTCGATCTTGTTGGCAAGAGTGCTGGACGAGTGATCGGGGGCGGGAAGGAAACTCAGAAACATAAAGCGGAACATTGGTGAGTGGTCTCCTCCCACAGACGCAAGCGCTTACATGAAGGTGATACTTGCAACGGCCGTATTGCCAAAGAATGTCAGTACTTAGGAAGTGACCTGTCACAGACCTCCCCTCCCATTTGCAAATTTGACGTAACCATACCCCGCAATCTTCATATCTTCATTGATTGTTCCCCTCTGGACCCTATTCGCTGTCGTTATTTATTGTCCTACTTTACGGTCCATAACACTCTAAAAGATTATCCGATATCTTATCTGAATCTTCCACTTTAGCAGTAACTCACTATTTCTTGTATCTTCAAGAAGTAATATTCCTTTATAGCATTGATTGTTAGTAATTTAGGAACTATAACAATACAAGATAATTTTATTTAGTTTATGTTATTTTGACTGACTGAATATTCAATTTTAAACCAATCACTTTTCTTGACATTTGAAACATATATATGACAGGCCCTCCCATATGGTGTAGATTTTTCAGCCCAGTGTGGCCGCTTCATGGTGAGCCGTGGTGGTTCGTACACTAACTCAACTATATATATGTATATATATATATATATATATAATATATATATATATAATATATATTAGTATATATATATATTAATTATATGATAATATATATATTAATACTATATGATGTATATAGTATTATATCATAGATATTATGGATTATCACGATAAATATATATATTATCATATATATATACGTATATATATATATATTATATATTATTGATATAGTATATATATATATTAATATGTAGGTATATATACTATATATATCAATATTATATATTATTATTATATATATATAATATATATATATATATATATAAGGAGGTTCGAGTCCGTTAATAAGGGGAGAAAGCGGTTAGGTTACGGTTAAGGTTAAGTTAGGTAGGTTAGGTTAGGTTAGGTTAGGTTTAGGTTATGATATGGTTGTAGGTTTTGCGCCTATATTATGAAGTATTACCCTTACATCATTGAAATTACGTTTACATTTTTTATTGGATTTTCGTTCTTGGAGTCAATCTCTTATAATATATTATATTTATATATATAATATAATATAGTATATATATATATATATAATATATACAGTTATATAATATAATATTATAATAAATATATATAATCTTATTATACTATAGAGGTATATGTATAAGTAATAATATATAATACCTGCAGGTGTGTAGGCGTTAAACGTATATATATATATATATATGTGTGCGGTTGAATAGAGTACATAAGTAATAATGAAGCCAACTACTAAATGAATTCTCTAATGTTAGAAAATTATAGTTTCATGAATAATAAAATCGAGTTTCGAACAAACCAAATTAAAAGAATAACAACAATAATAAAACTTATTACTTACTATAAGATACAATTAGTGAAGTAAATAAAAAATCTTTGCAGCAATTAAAAGAAAGGCATTCAATGGCTTATATTGCTCAATAAATAAATTGTTTAAGTGTGGAAGTTTATATGTAAAAAGAGAGGAAAAATTCACCAATTCTTTCTTAAACAAACCTTAAAAATAGAAAATAAAAGAGATGAATGTATCTCTCTTTCTCAATCTCTCTCACTCTCTCTCTCTCTCTCTTAAAGGAAGAAAATAGATTTTACAGAAGTGTTAAATAGCTTTAGAAGTACAATTATCTCATTATTAATTAATATGTTGAAAGATGGAAGGGAAAATATAGAAGAAAAAAGAAATAAGAAAAAATAAAAAAGGGGAAGGAAAGAAGAACATAAAAGAAAAGATGAATTATTAAAAAGCCGATAACGACCGTCAAAGGCAGACGACTGCGGTAAAGACGAGAAAAAGAAAATAACGTTTCATTCAATACCTTATTTCAAAGGAGGTGATTTTGAGCTTTCAAATTATGTGCCAATATTTATTCGACAATTTGGATAATTTGAAAAATTCAAGTAGAGAATTACTTACTAAGCAAATTTTGAAAAAAAATTTTGTTAACATTTTAGGTTTATAAAAACATTTATTTGTTTTCTAATAAAATGTACAATTTTTTTTTTATATTATATATATATATATATATATATATATATATATATATATATATATATATATATATATATATATATATATATATATATATATATATATATATATATATATATATATATATATATATATATATATATATATATATATATATATATATATATGTAGTTTAAAGCAATATCGCTAGAGTAAATATTTATCAGTAGGAGGGCCTTATTGAAAAGATTAGAAGGAATCAGTTAAGAAAAATAATTACATTTACAAGTTAAATAAATATATATTCTTGAGCTTTCGTTCCTAAGCTGGAACCTCCTTCAGAAGAAGTATTTTCATATGTTAGTTTATAATATACTTCTTCTGAAGGAGGTTCCAGCTTATGAACGAAAGCTCAAGAATATATATTTATTTAACTTGTAAATATAATTATTTTTCTAATTCCTTCATATCTTATAAATAAGGCCCTCTACTGATAAAATATATATGTATAACAACATATATACTTCATATATGTATATATATATATATATATATATATATATATATATATGTGTATAATATATGAAAGCTGTAATGTAATAGTAATTTATATACAATTTTTATTATATAAATATAATCTATATATATATATACATATAATAATATGTAATAATAATAATATGTAATAATAATAATAATAATAATATGTAATAATAATAATAATATGTATAATAATAATAATATATATACTCCTATAGTAATAATATAATAATAATAATAATAATAATAATAATAATAATAATAATAATAATATGTAATAATAATAATAATAATAATATAATAATAATATATATAATAATAATAATATAATAATAATAATAATAATAATATATAAATTTTTAAATTTATGTAATGAAAATAGTAATAATTTTAATAAAATATTAATAATAATAATGTAATAATAATATTAATAATAACATAATAATATAATATAATAATATATATAATATATATATATATATATATATATATATATATATATATATATATATATATATATATATATATATATATATATATATATATATATATATATATATATATATACAGTTTGCTAATAAGTTTAAATACAATATAAGAAAAGGTTTATTTTTGATGCCATAAAACAATTATGTGCATCATACACCCAATAAAATAGCTATCATTTCGTTATTTATAAAGTGAATGTCAACATTAATGTGTAAATAAATAAAAAACGTTCTATTAAATGATAGTAAAACAAAAAAACAAAAAAGGATATCATTTACATTAAATATAACCGATGCATTGAAGTACTATATCAAATATTTATATACAATTGAGAAGCAGAGAAATTTATTTAAAAAAACATATACGCTTAGCATCTATTTTAGTCAATCAACTTTATAAAGCACAAATAAGATATTATATTTTTTTTAAATTATAACCGTTATTAATTTGTCTAAGCGTAACTGCATATTAACGCAATTGAATATATTGTGATACACAAATAAACTTTCTTTGACAAATAATAACACAAATAACTGGTTTCGAATTAAGAATTTGAAATTTGATCAGATATAATACTTTGTATTTGTGTTATAAACTGGATTTGTAAAAAGCTATATATATATATATATATATATATATATATATATATATATATATATATATATATATATATATATATATATATATATATATATATATATATATATATATATATATTTATATATATATCTATAATATATATAGGCTATATATATATATATATATATATATATATATATATATATATATATATATATATATATATATATATATATATATATATATATATATATATATATGTAATAATATGTAATAATATATATATATGTGTATATGTAATAATAATAATAATATATATATGTAATAATAATAATAATAATATATATATAATATATAATATATAATAATAATAATAATAATAATAATAATAATATATATATAATAATAATAATAATGTAATAATATGTAATAATAATATGTAATAATAATAATAATATAATAATAATAATATAATAACAATAATATAATAATAATAATAATAATAATATGTATAATAATATAATAAATAATAATAATATTATGTATAATTATATGTTTATTAATATATATATAATAATATGTAATAATATAATAATAATATAATATAATAATAATAATATGTATAATAATAATATGTATCGTTCATTGTAATAATAATAACAATAATATATAATAATAATGTGTATATGTATGTTTGTAATAATAATATGTATATATATATATGTATATAATATATATATATATATATATATATATATATATATATATATATATATATATATATATTTATATATAAATATATATATATATATATATATATATATTATATATATATATATATATATATATATATATATATATATATACCATATATATATATATATATATATATATATATATATATATATATATATATATATATATATATATATATATATATATATATATATATATATATATATATATATATATACATATATATATATATATATAGTATATATATATATATATGTAATAACTAATATAATAATAATATATATAATATATATATTTATATATATATATATGCTATATATATAATAATAATATATATATAGGCGAGTGTAAACGGGAAGCCTGCTGGGGTTAATGTCCTAGACGCCTCACTCCTCTAAAGGCATTAGATTGCTTTCAGAGGAAAAGTGGCGGGCCTTTTAGTTCTTCGTGGTCTGGTGGTCAAACACTTGCACTTATATCTGCTAGGTCCAGGTTCTATTCCCAACAGGGTGAAATGTTCTAGGGGTGTTTTATCAATACAAAATTATATTCCGTTAATTGCAATTTATTTTCTGTACATCTTGGCCCCCGGTTCCTGAGTATTTTCACCTTGCGCGGTACCCTGTTTGGCCCCAGGCCCGAGTGTGAACGGGGAGGCCTGCCGGAGGTTAGATGTCCTAGACATGCCTCACTCCTCTGGGAAGCCTTAGATTGCTTTCAGAGGAAAAGTGGCGGGTTTCCTTTTAGTTCATCGTGGTCTGGTGGTCAAACAATTGCACGTATGTCTGCTAGGGTCCAGGTTCGATTCCCAACTTGGTGAAATGTTGTAGGGGTGTTTTCTCAATACAAAATTATATTGCGTTCATTGCAATTTATTTTCAATATATATATATATATATATATATATATATATATATATATATATATATATATATATATATATATATATATATATATATATATATATATATATATATATATATATATATATATATATATATATATATATATATATATATATATATATATAAAAATATATATATATATATATATATATATATAATAATATATATATATATATATATATATATATATATATATATATATATAATATATATATATATAATATATATAATATATATATATATATATATAATAATAATAATAATATA
>JABUQX010103504.1:0-31690 GCA_015478945.1 Trachelipus rathkii
GATAGAAACCAGACAATTCTTTAAAAAGTAATAAAAGAATTAACTTAGCAGAAAGGAGTTGAATTGTTTACTGTACGTTACTCTTTTTTCCGGATTTGTGAGCTCCCTAAATATAATGAGGATATCAAAAAATATAAGAAAAGGTTCTGAGTACTTAACGCAAATATATAGATGATATTAGAACAATGAAGTATATAATAAATTATATAAATATTATATCACAATTATCTAATTCGAAACGCTAATTTAAAGAAACAGTCACCTGGTACATCCTCAGACAGTACAACAGCCTATACAACAACCCTTACAGTGAGTGTTACCTCTACGCAATTCATCAAACAACTAACATACTCACTAGAAGTCCATCATATAACCAAATGATTCAGACCATATCTGCAGCCTCGCCTCAGTTTATATGACCCAAAGTTGAATAATCAAGAAAATCATATACGAGAAAGAAGTGCTTATAGATATTAAATTCGAAACATTACATCAATGAAAAAGTCTTATATCCAAAGCCATACATAATCATAATAGAATCTTAAAAACTTCATAATATGCCTCAAAAGTAAGTCAATCTCGATGATCACCTACACCTCGGGTAATATTATCTGATGTGAAAAACGAAGTATACTAAATATCTAACTAGGAGAGAGCTAACCAAAATAGAGGTCCCAAAGCTACTAGCTTAATAAATTTAAAAAGATCAATTACATTAGAATGAATTAGAACAAATCATTATCGATAATGAAATAGGAGAACTTAGAATATTGTTACTGAAAAGCAGATCTCTCACGTGAATGGAAGAAGTTAGATGCTAAGGTGTGAGCCTAATACCATACAAACAAGAACTTCTCACTCATTAACTTCCCCGACTTAATCTAAATACACAAATTAGTAAAGATAATGATAAATCCCCAAGGACCTAGACCACAGATACAAGTCACGCAGGTCACTTTTGTATCACTATTTACACTCACGATACACCCTTTATGGCAGAGTCAGATATCTAAACAATTTCATAGAAATTATATGCAGCAAATAATCACCATATTCTAATCCTCTTCAATCATAGAATTGCGAAATTCTGGAGGTCAGTTAATATACTTCTCGATTTTATCACTTTCTTACTATTTATAGTAACAAGTTTATTTATCCTTCAAATTTCTTTCTATTTATATGTAGTAACAATGCTATCAGTCTTTTATTAACACACGCACATTACAATATGATATATTACCTACCTAAAACAATATATTATAAAAATTCATTTTGTTAGCTATATTTTTCTAATTTCTCATGTATAGAAAGAAAAAATAAATTTGTTAAACAAAAAGACCAATTGTAACTGCAAATGAAAATAAAGAAGGTTAAGACAGTGGATGTAATAAATAATTTCAGTAAAAGTTCTCTATACTTCGACAAAGGTATCAAAAGTTATATATTAATATATATAGTTATAACTATCTAATAACATTCATACTTTGATCAAGGGTTGGTATGGTTTACAAGAAAATTCGCTAATGAGCAAAGTTATACTCACTGCAACAATAATCATCACAGAAATTAATTAACGTCCTACACAATGATGACATGTTTATTATTTCATACACTAAGATTACGACATATCAAGCTATAAACTAGAGTAGGAATTCGATGAGAATAGCATGCTGATGGAAGAAAGTGCAAGAGGATAGTTTGGGTCAGATTTAGATAATTATATATAATAGTACTTATATATATAATTATTAATATATATATATTTATATTATCAAATATAAGTTATATATATATATAATATAAAACTATTATTAAAAAAAAATTAAAAAGTCTTCAAGATAAAAATATAGCATTTTTTTTAATAAAATGTATAAGTCATAGGGGGGGGGGTAAATTATACTATATATATATATATAATATATATATATATTAATATTATATATATATATATATCATATATAATAATAATATATATATATATATAAATATAATATATATATATATAATAATATATATATATATATATTAATATATATATATATTATAATATATTATGTATATATATACAATATAATCAAAATAATATTAATATATAAAAAAAAAAAATCTATTTTTCTATATAATATATATATTAATAATTATACATGTTTTAATAATCCCAACTGGCATCGAAGGCGAAGGGTTGATAAGTATTATTATACTATCAATCACTTGGGTAGAAAACCAAATAGGTTTGGGGGTTTCACTAGGTTTGCTGCAAAAATGAATGACTCGTAGTATAAAAATATATTTAGTTCGAGATGATATTTTTATCACATATAAACTAGTATTCTAATAGACTTTCACATAATTTCCGTTATCGTTACGAATAATTATCCCTACCCTGCATGATCTAATAATTCAGCACTAAAACTCACAAATCTCGATAATTGTAACTGGCAGTTAGATTTAACTGAAATGATTAATAAACACAGTTCTTATAAATTGCAAATAGTCCCAATTGGTTTAATAATTATAAATACTAAGTATACAAAATTTAACTATGAGCTCTATTATCTTTTATTATTGAATATAGATATTGTTTATATTTGTTAGAATGTTATAGAGAGATATACGATTTATCATTAAGTTACTTGTGTGTTCATATGAATATAGATATGATTATTAAGGATTGATTGATAGATATCCAAAACTAGATTGTCTCAATTCTATGATTATATTAGGGGTGTCACACGACAAGCGGATTCAACGAATATAGAATGAGGTTTCGATGGAAATTATCTATATACTTGTGGAACAATACAAAATACAAGATTAGCTAGAAAATTAGAGTAGAAATATAATTCGCAGGAGATATTAAGAGTGATCGAGTTGAGTTATGAACCAGAGCCACATCAGCCAGGACCACACTGAAGTATACGATAATATATAGAAGAATGTCACATTAATAGATTAATAAATTAATTTACATTAATTATTAAAACTATATTAAAGTATATATTATGACATACTCGATGACCTAGCTTATATTCTTACAATACAGATCTTTCCCTAGAACTATAAAGACAACTCCTTTAGAATGTTAAAGATGAAACAACCTAGTATAATACCAACCTAATACGGTGATCTTCAGCAAAAACCCAAAAGGTGTAAAAAATATAAAGATAAATCCTGTATTAACGTTGAATGAATATGTAAGAGTATCTAGAGCTGTGACAATGTTTCATGAGGCCTAATTTGTCAGAATGAGAAGTTATAATAGAGATAAGTAATATAATAAGAATTTTCCTAATGAGGGGTTGAAATTAATTATCCAAAGATTTAATTATAGATGGAGAATCCATAAAAGGAAGGTTTTATAAACAAGAAATACACAAATACACATATACTATATATAACATTTCGAACCTGAGAGTAAATGTATAAAAATAGATAAAAATTAATTAGTATTTACAAGAGTAGGTGAGTATAAAAATAAACAGTTATCTGGTGAAAATGGGTAGTACTAACTACTACTATACATAAGTTTAATCATGTATATATAATAAAATGCATATTAAAATTAATTCACAAGAAACATTCATCATAGTCCATTATACGTAATCAATGGAGAGTAATTACTATATTTACTTTAACCCATATCTATGATTTATTGATTCTTATTAATTAAACCTTTAACTGAACGATGTGATAGAAACGAGGTCAAATAGCCCACAAGAATGATACATCATCCAAACCTTTTTACAACCTAGTAAATTTGATTCACTATTCTCACACCTATAATCAAGTGTACTGAGTATGAGGTAGGACTGTGCGAATGAATTTATGAAGGACATATAGTGATTAAGCATTACACATCCTTAAGTTTTCGTTTTAAAAAAAATATGAAAAAAAATAAAAATAATGAATCGAGACTGATATTAAGAACTATAAATTTATAGAAAAAAGACTGCACAGTGCATTCGACATATAATCGAGTCGAATATATATTTACCTTATTATATCTTATATAAGTATGAGAGGGGAGAGAGAGAGAAGACACACAGATTAGAGAGAGAGATAGTGGAGAGTCCGAGATGAAGGGCCTCTGATATTGCAAGAAAGAGAGATAGGGATTTGGCTGAGGTCAGAATATGATCGAGATAATATACTTTGACCACACAACTTAAGTACACCCATGCGGTCGTTCGGGGAGCCGGCCTACACCTTATTTCTGTCGCACAGGTCTGCCCGTACGGTAGAGACCGCAGGTCACCATGTGTTAAGAATCACCCCTTCTCGTCTCTGGACTCTCTGGTTCTCTCAATATTTTCTTTCACATATAAGATAGGTACTCTTATTGCATGAACGTTCGAAGGATCAGCCGCTCCAAATTAAATCTTTCACTCTGTGTGAGTAACATATTCAAGACTTTTTTAGAAGCCGGGAATCCTCAGTCTATTTATCCATTATAGATTAGACTCTGTTTTCTAACACCTGTGAGTTACATAACTACACGTGGCATAAAAAACAGTGGTAGAGAGACAGCGCAGGACTTAAATACCGATCAAGTTAAAATATTTGATACAATTATCACGGAGAATCATCTCAGTACTACCACACGGCTTCCGTGGTCATTCCTTCACTATGTATGACTCACCTAGTATATCTCTTCCTCCATTTTTACAGGTTTTTCTATGTTAAAATTCATTAAATTATCTGAATATCCACATACATTTGAATGGGACTTATTATAAATTTAGAAAATTTGTTTTGTTATATGATTATGTTTAACTTAAGACAACCTATATATATATATATTCACTTTTTAATTAATATTTAATTTAAAGTGTTAAATATTATTTCATTTTTTAATGAATCCCTTAGAATATTTACTGGAATAGATAAATGGTAATTAATTGCATTTTCTTCCTATATATTTTAATATTAATTATTTACTCTTCATATTGTATTCCATTGATACTTCATGCTGAATTATTCTGGAGAACATTATTAAAATATTGCAGAGAATATTTTCCTATAAAAAAAAATAAATCATATTTTATTTTACTTTTGGAGCTAGAATTTAAAATGAATATATTGACGATTATATTCCTATAATTCATTAATATAACATAAGTTTATTCAAAACCTATATTTATTATATATGAATAATAAAGATAATAAATTTCTTAAAAATATATAATATATTTAATTATTGTTAAAACTTATTAATGAAATATATAAAAATAATAACCTATAATTATTTTATAATTATTAATTTTAATTATTTAATTTGTTTTGTGAAAATAAATTAAAGATTAAAGATGTAAATATATTTATTATTTTTTTAAATAATAATAATAATAATAATAATAATAATAATAATAATAATAATAATAATAATAATAATAATAATAATAATAATAATAATAATAATAATAATAATAATAAATAATAATGAATGAACTCATGAGAGTTCAAAATATAAAATAAATCTTAACTCTTTCTTTACTGTTTGTTTTAGCAATACCAAAAAAAAACAAAAAACAAAAAAACAAAACATGTTTACAATTCATATGATCTGTAAATTCAAATGGTAGATAACTTATTCTTGTCTTCTCTTTTCTCCGAAATCATTATTTTGGCATACTGGGGTCGTTAACCATTTCATGCGTAGTGCCTACTTTTGAAGCTTTTCGGAGGATAACATTCCCGCACCACCCACCAATATTAAAACTGAAAAAAAACACAATCTTAAAAATTCTAAAACCTCCAGAAACTAATAAATATGAAATTACCTTTAAATTAATGATATCCTTAAGCTAAATGCTGTTAAACTAAATGTTCGATATCTGTATCAATTTTTTAAAGAAACAAGGAAAGATCCCCTTTTTCATTTAATTCAAGCAATTTCTTTGTTTGGTAAAAATATTATTCGCTGCGTTAAAACCTGAGTCAATTAAATATGAGTTAGGGAAAGGTAGAATTAAACCAAATATCCCTTTCTATATACTTGGCAGGCATTTCTTATTATGCCAAAGTTTTTGGTAGTCACCATTATTAAGATTCGATTTGCTTTTTTCATCATATCTTTATTTTAATAGCTCTTCCTAACACGTTAAACCAATCTCAAAAGTATTTGGAATAAAAGGATTAATTATCCAGCAATGCACCTACAAGTTGAAAATATCACTAAATCGTTTGAACATGTATTTTAAGTTCATTGAATAGCATCCAAGAGATTTCGAACTATTTTCTATCGCGCCTAACACGCCTCAAATGCCGTTCTAGTACTTCGCAACTATTATTAACCTTTTAATCTTCTCTGCAGCTACATAATTATAAATTGACAACAATTCGGGAAGCGGATAAAATCCTCTTCTTAAAAGATTATGATAGAAAAGGTCAAGTGTTCTAAAAAATAAAAATACAATATTTTTACAACTGATTAGTGTTATATTGGAGTCAAAGTTGCAAATAATTTCCTTAAATTTCTTAATATGCTAGTCAAATAAAATGCATCATATTTTATCGTTTTTAATAGTTAGCTGAGAACAATCTCATTTTTACTCTCAAGTGGTAAGATACCCTCATATAATTTAACAAAACAAGTCAGGCGAGTACCCTTTGAGAGATAACGGACCTCTGTATGTTACAGTAACCTTGTAAATTGTTCATTACTTTCCTGTCACAACTGTCAAAAGATCCTGTCAATTTTGACATTTGATTTAATTCTATTTATACAGTAGTTCTAATTATTAAATTTAATGGTGAAAATAATGATCTGAAATTTTTGTGTGTTTTTAACAAAAGCTGTAATTATTTTCCCATCCCTCTTAAAAGCTTAAATCGGCAACTAGTGGGTGGTACCGTCCAGGTAGACGATCACTTTATTTCTGGTGATTTCAATATACACCACAGACAATGACTTTCCTCTTGTTCTCAAGTCTTAGCTGGTGGACTCTCCCATACCTTCTCAATTCTACTAAATGCTTGAGTAGTATGTGCAGCTCATTTGTTATGCCTTTTGGCGCCTAGAGATACCATCAAGGCATTCTAATTATTTTTTTTATTTAACTATCCAGTGTTTCAACGAATAGACGCTATCGCTAAACTGCTTTGCACCATGAATTACAGCTGATGACATCGACGAGTCTCACAGTAATATCTGTTATGTTGCTCAATATTCTCTTCAACTCTCTCGCTAGAATTGGGCGCCCCAGCTTAAGGAATAAAGTTATCGACTTTTGGAACCTGAACTGTGCGTAGCTACCTTTCCTTTTCCATTGTAAATGATTACAGCTCGAGAACTCGAAGAGAAGGTGCTACGCTATCGGAGTTTTAATTCGCACTAAATGCATTCCGAGCTGATTATCATTACTGCGTGGATTACCGTTCAATGCACATTATACTTTGGCCTTCGACTAAAGCAGCATTTATGTTTTACTATGGAAGATATGCCGCTTTATTGGACATGCATAGAAGTATGTTGCTCTAGAATTTATTAGAGTGCGTCTCAGAACTGCAAAAACTCAATTCGTTAATTTATATTTCTATTGCGGCGAATCTAATTCTCCATGCACAACTAAAATCTATATCCTAAGCAAAATTAGGTCTAATAATATTTTTGATTGCTCTTTATATGTTTTTCCTAGGGTCTTACTTTGGCAAAAAATGTGCCAACTCTACTGCGGCTCTTTTTCGTTTTCGTAATAGGCTGTCTATATTTCATTCTGACACCGACACTGGGCTAGCAGATAGCAATTGTGATAAAGAATAAACTCTTGGCACTGGCTATTGCTTTCTGGCTTGCTATCGCAAGCTATAATACAATTCCGGGATATGCTGCTCCTTCTCCCACGCCGATCGCTCTTCAGGCACATTTTATTGCAAATTATTTATTACTTTACCTTGAAAATATGTGATTATCCTAGAGACTACACTTGGAAGGCAGTAAATGGTCAGCGAAGTTATTTGCTACTGTGAACGGCAGCAAGACTTGTACTTCCGGACTTTTGCTAGCTCTCTCGTTGAAAAGTGTTTCGTGCTCTAATTTTTCTAAATGCTATGCGATCAGCCTTTCAATATGGACTTCCTAGGTAATGAGTAACCATCAGCTGTGATCTTGCTTGCCACTTCTCTTCTGACTCATATCGATTCGGTCTTCGTCTCGCATTTCGTTATATTTCTGGCAGTGCGACTAGAGCTGATAAAAAGGCTCTGTTGATAGATATCTGGCTTAAAAATCTTTGGTTTTTAGTTTCCATGTTTGCGTACATTATCCTTCGTATGTGGGGCCACGTCTTATCTGATCCTTTCTGCTGTTTTTACGAACGCATCGTTCACGCTTATAAACTATGCAGTTAATGTGTTCTTCAATATTTTCTCGTGCTCTGATCCATGGCAAAGCTCTTTTTATACTCTTTGTAATGGTGGCTTCTATCATGCACTGCGTCTGTCTTATACAGCTTTTATGTTAGAAGACTTCAAAGCTTTGCATTGGCTGCTTTTTCAACTTTTGAGGTAGGTTCGGCATTCTTTAGTCTTGATGAACAGTTCGCTGCTCCCATGAATAGGGCATGGGCTTTCCAAGTCTACACTGACGGCATGATTTTCGAACACAGTAATCAAAGAAAACTGTAATAATGTGGCGCGAAATGGCTTCATAAGACTAATTCATATCAATATTAGCTGCTTAACAGTATAATTCTACAACAAGCGATGACATCGTATAGCTATGTCTGAAAAGGGCGACTAAAACAACTAAATCACCCCTTTATTGTGTCTTTAAATTTTCTGTATTTCCCTTTTCTTGATTTCTAGAAGGGAATTATATCATGTTATGCTTGAGGCAACGATTCTAAGGGTTGGTTGTATTTAGAGTTCCTTCAAAACGGCGATCACATGGCACTCTAAGTGGCTTGTTTGCTATACAGGCCTTGGCTTTCCCCATGGTAATGGAGTTATTGTCATGATCAGTATCCTGGTCGATTACTATCACAGCACACACACGACAATAATCCTTTGAAGGATATATGCTTAGGGAAGCTTTATCATGCTTATTCACTATCTGCCAACTCTTAACAACTTTCCCATATCTTTTCTGACAATTAACACTGCTTGCCTTGGCCCTGGCCTTAAATGCTGATAAGTTAGCTACTTATGTCAGCTGATGCTTCTGAATCTATGCTAGTCTACGGCATCTCGGCTTATATCCTATCTTTTGAGAGAAAGCAGTGTGCAACTCTCGCATGTACACACAGTGCCAGAATCCTGCTGGCTATTCAAGTCTTTGACCCCAGTAACTGGGCCATTCTCATTATTTTATGTATACTAGTAGTAAAGTCTGAAACGTTCTCCCTTCTGGGGGGGTGTGGGGGGGGGGGGGGGGGGGGGGGTGGGGAGAACGTATTCGTCGCTTTCTCTTATTTCTCAATGTCATGAGGCGTATACTATTTTAATAAATCGTTCTCTGCGGTCGCATCGCGACTCTTGATTGATCAGAATTTTTGTTGCTTGGTTTGCCAAACTTAGGTGGTAATTATGTGTAAGCCGTCTGGTCGTTTAGTGCCTTTATGGTAGGGTTGACGATTACGCAGGCGCAAGAGTGCGTGGCGGTGCGCCCAGCTACTAATGTCGCAGTGTACTCGCGTGCGTGCGGTGGGCGTGGTGCGGGAGATGTGTGACGCATGTGACGCTATAGAGTGGACGCCGTGATTATGATGCGGAGTAGAGCGCTTACCCTGTGCGGTGTGGTGCGGTGTGGTGCGTGGTGTGCATTGAAACATAGAGGTGCGGTGAGATGCGGTGCGTGGAGCACCTACCCTAGTGCGGTGCGGTGTGGTGGCTTGTGCGGAGTGTGGTGCGCGAATTGAAACCTAGAGGCGGCAGTGAGCTGCGTGGCGTGAGCGTTAGCTAGTGGCGGTGCGTAGTGGCTGCGTGTGGCGAGTAGTGTCGCGACATTGAGCATTAGTTAGTGGCGGTGTAGTATGCGGGTGAGATGAGGCGGTGAGATGCGGTAGGCGTGGGGCCGCTTACCCGTGCGAGTCGGCGGTCGCGGTGGGCGTGTGGTGCGTGCGTGTGCGGAGTGTAGGCGCATTGTAAACATCGAGGCTCGCGAGATGCAGCGGCGTGGAGCGCATTGCAATGCCTGTGCGCGTGCGGTGGCGCGTTGCGTGGTGGGCAGAGCTGCATGGTGCTGCATGTGAACTAAAGTAGAGGGGCGATGAGTATAGCTGTGCAAGTTTGATGCGTTACCGCTAGTGCATGGTGCGGTGCGTGGGGGCGGTTGGTGGTGTGTTGCGAGTAGTGGTGCGCATTGAATCATAGAGGATGCGTGAGATATGCGGTTGGCGTGGAGGCGCCCTTAGCGCTAGGCAGGTGCGGTTCGGGTGTGTTTGCGAAGTGTGGTGGCGGGCATTGAACTTACTAGAGGTTCTGGAGTTATGCGGTGCCGTGAGCGGCTTACCTAGTTTGTGGTGGCGTAGGCGAGTTCATGGGTGGTGATAGTGTGGGCTATTGCGAAAGATTAGAAGGATGGCGTGGATTGGCGTGCAGTGTAGTACGCTTACCCGTGGTGCGGTGGCGGTGTGGTGCGTGGTGGCGCGAGTGTGTGCGAAATTGAAACTATAGAGGTGGCGGATTGATGAGAGATTTAAAGGAAAGATAGGAAGATAGGGAGAGATCGTGGGGCGTAGGTCGCTTACCGCTGAGTGGCAGGTGGCAGTGCGGATGGCCGGTGCGGTGTGTGTTGGCGAAGTGTGGTGCGCTATTGAAACATAGTTAGGTGCGCGGTGAGATGCGTGGGGCGTCGGGCTGGTGCGGTGCGTGTGTAGTTGCGAGTGTGGTGCGCATTGGTGGTTGTGGATGGGTGGGCGAAATCATGAGATGGTTACAGAGGAGATGCGCGGTGGCGTGAGGGCGCTACGCCATGGTGTGGTGCGGTTGCGTTCGTGTGGACGGAGTGTGTGCAGCAATGAAACATAGTAGTGGCGTTGATGTGCGGTAGAATGATGCGGTAGAGTAATGCGGGTGGCGTGTTAGCGCGTTAGACCACTAAGTACGGTAGGGGGGCGGTGGCGGTTGCAGGTGCTGTGCAGTGCGGTGCGGTGCGTGTGGCGGAGTGTGGTTGCGCATGTGGAAAGCATAAGAGGTGCAGTGGGTGGCAGGGGGGGGAGTGTAAGAGACTAGCGTGCGCGGAGGTCGCTTTAGCGTGAGCTGAGTGCGGTAGCGGTGTGTGGGCGCAGGTGGCGGTGCCGTGGTACGGATGTGTGTGCGGAATTGAAAGGCATAGAGGTGCCCCGTGAGATGCGGTTGCGTGAGCGCTTTACGGGTCATGGTGGCGGTGGGTGCGGTGTGGTTGGCGTGGTGGCGGAAGTGTGGCTGTGCATGTGAAACATTAGAGGTGGCGTTGAGATGCGGCTGCGTGAGTGCTTATTCCGCTAAGATGCGGTGCAGGTGGGCGGTGGGCGGTGGTGGCGGTTGCGTGGTGCGGGAGTAAGTGTGTGCGCATTGAAACATAGAGGATGGGGGAGATGCGGTGCGTGGAGCGCTTACCCTGGTGTGGTGCGGTGCGGTGCGTGGTGCGGAGTGTGGTGCGCATTGAAACATAGAGGTGCGGTGAGATGCGTGGGGCGTGAGGGCAGCTTTACCTCTAGGTGGCGGTGCGGTAGCAGTGTGGCGGAGCTGTGTGGCGCATTTGAAGTTAGCATAGTAGTGCGTGTAGAATGCGGTGCGCGGAGCGCAATTACCCTGGTGCGCGTGGCGGTGCGGTGCGTTGTGGCGAGTGTGGTGCGTAATATGAAACTATTAGATGTGGGCGGTTGAGATAGCGCGTGGGGCGTGTGCGCTACTCCTAGTTGGCGGTTGGCTGGGTGCGGTGCGTGCGGTGCTAGGTGCGGATGTGTGTTGCGGTAGTGTGGTGCGCATTGAAAACTAGAGGTGCGGTGAGATGCGGTGCGCGTGTGTGCGGTGCGTGTAGTGTGTGGCGAGTTGTGACTGCGCATTGAACATAGAGTGTTCGAGAGATTGAGGTGGCGTGTATCCGCTAATCCGGTCTAGGTTGTAGGTGCTGTGCGTTCGTGTGCCGGATTGTGTGCGCTTCAGCCAGATCCATAGAGGTGGTGGTCGAGCATGCGGTGGCGAGGCTGCATGAGCGTGGTGCGGTGCGAGTGTGGCGCGTAGTGCGGATAAGTGTGTGCGAATGAAGCATAGAGTGCGGTGAGACTGCGTGTAGAATGTCGGTGCGTGGAGCAGCTTCCCAGTATCGTGCGGGTGTGGTGCGGTTGCGGTGGGCGGTGTGGTGTGGTGCTTTATGCGCCGTATAGGTAAGTGTTGGTGCGGATTGAATTACATTAGAAGGTAGCCGTGAGATGCGTGCGATGAGGAGCGGCTGTAGCGCCTGGTGCGTGTCGGTGTGGTGCGTGTGGCGAAAGTGTGGTGTGGCATTGAAAAAATGAGGTGCGGTGTGAGATGCGGTTGCTGGTGAGTGCATTACCTCATCGTGGCGGTGGGGTGGCAGTGCTGGTGTGGTAGCGTGGTGCGGATGTGTGTGGCGCATTTGAAACTATAGGAGTGTGCTGTGAGATGAGGTAGCGTGGAGCGCTTACCCTGGTGTGGTGCGGTGCGGTGCGTGGTGCGGAGTGGGGTGCGCATTGAAATATAGAGGTGAGCGTGAGATGTCGCTGCGTGAGGCAGGCTACGAAGTGGCGGTGCGGGATGCGTAGAGTGGGCGAGTGGTGGTAGCGCAATTGGAAACATGAGAGTGGGCGGTGAGATCGTGCGGTGCGCAAGGCAAGCGCCTGGTCGTGCGTAGCGAGTGCGGTGGCAGTGTAGCGGAGTGTGTGCGGATTGAAACATAATGAGGTGCCCGGGTGAGAATGCGGTGCGTGGAGCGATGCTATAACCCTTAGTGCGGGGCGGTGGCGTGGTGGCGGAAGAAGTTGGTGTGCATTGAAACATATAAGGAGTGGGGGAGGTGGGCGTGAGATGCGGTTGGCGTGAGTGCTTACCGCTAGTGCGTGGAGTCGGTGCGGATTGGGCGTTTGCTATGGTGGGCGGAGTGTGGTTGCGCATATGAAACGATTAGAGTGCTGTAGATGCGTGCGTGAGGCGCTTACGTCTGGTGTGGTAGGGCGGTGACGGTGTGTGGTGCGAGTGGTGCGCATTTGAAAGCATAGTGGTGCGGTGAGTATGCGGTGCGTGAGTGGGGGGTGGGTGGGGGGTGGCTTTACACTAGTGGCGGTGGCGTGCGGTGATGTGTGGGCGGAGTGGGTTGGCGCTATTGAAAGCAAGTAGAGGTGCGGTGAGATAGGCGGTGGCGTGAGGCCTTTATGACTCTGCTGAGTGGCGGTATCGGTGCGTGGGCTGGTGGAGGGCCAGTGCCGGGTGCGGTGCGGTGGCGGTGCGGTGCGGATGGGCGCGCAAATTCCGTGCTTTGTCATACGAGCAGCTAATTATATATGAGTTAACTATGTGGCTACTTTTTAAGCAGAATATAGTAAGTCTATTCATAATATACTAAGATAGATCCTTGAAAAAAAAAGTTTACAAGTACGGTGAAGATAAAACTCACTTGCTGTATTATTAAGATTAATTAGTAATGAAGTATTTCAGACTACTCTCATTTTGAATGTGTACAAAAGAGGAACTAAGCGGGACTAATGTTGAGTAATGGTAAAATTCGACAATAGGTAACGTTAGTTTTCGTTAGTTCAGGTTACGTTAGGTTAAGAACTTACCTAATGTGAGTTTACCCTAACCTAACACCTATCCTACCCGTTATAAAGCAGCGTAACCTAGTCTAATATAACCGAACCTAACCAAAAATAACCTAACCTATTCTTTAATCTAGTGGTTAACTATATAGGGCAGAAATTGTTGCCACCACAATTGGTAAAAACTGAGAAAAGACGGTTTCGACCATCAGATTATTATTATTATTATTATTATTATTATTATTATTATTATTATTATTATTATTATTATTATTATTATTATTATTTATTAATTAATTTTATTATTATTATTATTTATTATTATTATTATTTATTACTATTTGGGTCGTTTCCTCCAATGTTGGGAGGTATAACGTTAATTACAGATCAAAGGAACCACAGTCTTTCATGGGAAGAGCTTTAAAATTTGATGATAGGTGTTCCCAATCATACGCAGCTTGCATATATGTATATGACAGTACCATTGTCAGTGCCACTTGGCATTAAGAACCAGCGCTACTAAGTGCTATTGACACTATGGGCCAGCATCAGTACCAGTTGCAATCCCCATCAATGGCAAGGCTTGAAACCTAATTACTATTATTGTTTGTTTATACATAATATATTGTATATTTACTTATTTCTAAAACAAACAAAATGTATTATCAATAAATATATATATAATATATATAATATTATATATATATATATATATATACAAATTGACATAAGGTTTATGCAGTATTTTAATTTATATATATATATATATATACTATATACATATATATATATATATATATATATATATATATATTTATATATATATATATATATACTATATAATAATTATAATATTATATAAATAATAATAATATATATAATTATTAATTTGTTTCAGAAATTCATTAATGATCTTATAAAATATATTTATTTTATACAATCCATATATGAAAGTTTATCACCACGAGATAGTTTATTATTTTTATTGAAAATTTACAAATATATTAAAACCAATATAAAACATAATTAATAATACGAGCGTTTTCGTTCCCGATTTGTTAATGGATCTTCTTCAAAGTAAAGTATGATCCTTGCTTCGAGTCTGAGAATTCTTTGATGTTGATTTTCAGAAATTTAAATTTGGTTGTTTATTTCTTTGTTCAGTTTTTTTACTAGTATTTTTTGTCATACTCATTAATGCATTTTGAATATAATCTAATTTTTACTTCGCTTTCCTGTTTGTTGTAATTTTTTGTATTTTTATGCAGTATTTATGAAGAGTCTTCTTTTTTTTTGGTCTTTTATATATATTATTGGTGGTTTGTTCTTCTTATGTCAATACTAATGATTTGCGCGATGTTTCTAATGGGCAGTGGAAGAGCGTTGAATTTCTATTGCTTTCTCCAGGGTCATTACGTAATGCTGCTATAAGTTCTCTTTATCAAAATCATTTAGTTTCAACTAACGTAAAACTAATGCACAATTTTTGCACGGATTGTATATATGCATTTTAGTGGCAGTTTTTTTCTGATGTTTCTATGTGGTAGGATATCTTTTGAAATGGTAGAGTATCAGATGATGTAATAGTAATGTTGGTTTTGGTAAAATGTTTTTTTTTGGTGTTTATAGGTGTGTTTGGCGGAAGGGGGAGGTAAAGAATTTTTGAGATGTGTTGTTTTTTGTTTTCTTTTTTAAATATTTTCTTTTTTTGCTTTGTTGAGGATTTTATTTATGATTATAAAGAGGGTATGAAAAGTTTTTTTGAGTTGGAATATAGAAACAGTTTAATTTCATTTGTAAGAAAGGATGGGGGAAGCTATACGGAGTGCCCTCGAAAAATACGAGAGAAAGTATAGCTTAATTTTTGGTGTTGCGTGTAAATAGAGAAGAAAAACCTAGTGTGTGGTAATTTTGGGCTTTAGAAGTGGTTTTGCCTGGTATTTGTGTAACTGTAAAGAATTTTTGGTGTTTATTATTGCCAATGAGATTGAAGAAGTGTCTAAAAAAGGAGGGTTGTTATTATCAATAGACTCTAGTGTAAATTTAATGTTGGGTATGAGGTTGTTGATGCTACTATTTAAAATGTTGTGGGGGTTACTATTTTGTGGGATTGCAGTAAAAATGTAATCAACATACCTATACCAGATGATGTTATTGAAAGTAGGAAGAGGAAATATGTAATATAGTTCAAAAGTTCCCTATGAAAAAATATTGGCAAGTGTTAGGTGAGAGACGGTGAACATACTTAACCTTGTGTTCTTGTTTTGTGTAATCTTATTATGTTTTTCTAGAAGTTTAAAAATGTATCAAATTTTTTTTTATTAATAGGGAAGGGATGGAAGAATAGAGTGATTGTTTTTTACCTTTTAATTGTTATCGTTCTTAAAAAGATTGAGAAAGTAAGAGTAACCCGGGACTAGAATGTGAATAAAGAAATTAACAATCGAAGCTATGAAAGTGTTGTGTGTATTTGGATTAATGTTTTTGTTTTTTTAAGATGAAGTTTCATTCCAGAATTTTTTAAGATGTGTGTGTGTGATATGTTGTTTATTAGTGGTGATAGTTGTTTAGAAATCCATTGTGATATTTTATAAGTTACAGAGTCTGTGTTAGAGATGATTGGATGTAGGGGTGTGTTTTGTTTATGCACCTTAGGTATGATCATAGGGTATGTTTTCCCTTCTGTGTTAAACCTTTCTCGCTTTAAAACTTGCCTCTACGATCAACTAATTGGTTTGTGTTAAATTGGGCTTGAGTGAGTTTCTATTTAATCTTTTAATTCCTTTAATTAACTGTCTTTCCTAGAAGAAGGCTTCGCCTGTGAGAAGTGGTAAAAGTATTGAAAAAAAAGCAAGAAATATATTGCCTTTATCCGAGCGAGTTACTATTAAATGCTTATTTTTGTGATTGATGACAGTGCTTTATAAAATAATAACGGGAACTTACGGTCATTTAATGTATTCTTGATGTTCGCAAGTAGTAAAGACTTTGAGTAATATCTTGTTGCAACCGTGATGTTTTTTATCTGTATTTTTCCATCTTTCAAAGTTAAATTACTATTTCAAAGTTAAACATAAAATGGTTTTTATTCGGAAATGCCTCTTTTGTCCAGGGCGAACGAGAGTCCGTAGCCTAAAAGGATACTTTCATATT
Source organism: Trachelipus rathkii (assembly GCA_015478945.1). Taxonomy (NCBI): domain Eukaryota; kingdom Metazoa; phylum Arthropoda; class Malacostraca; order Isopoda; family Trachelipodidae; genus Trachelipus; species Trachelipus rathkii. The sequence continues at coordinate 16,851 of JABUQX010103504.1, forward strand.
TGTTTTTTAGAACGTAATTTGAGTGTTACATTAGTTTTATCTGGAGTTTGAAAATTTTTTGTCCATGAAGCTAGTCCGCCATTGAAAATATTATTTTTTCGAACTTTCTATTTTATAATAGGCTATTTTTTTTTATCGTAATTAATCAGCTTTTTTCTTATTATGTGCATACGTTAAGTACTTCCTGTGAATTTTGTTTGAAAGTGAGTTTGGGTGTAACTTGCGTAACTGTCATTGTTTTGTTGTAATTTTTAAATTTTTGTTGACACTTTTTTTTTTGGAAAGGCTTAGTTTTTATTTCGACTTTTGTCTGTCTAATCTTGTTGATAAGTATATGTTTGTGGATATCGGTAAAGGGTTCATTGTTGTCTTTTGAATTGTTTTGTTATCAAAGTTGTCGTAGTTGTATGAATGGTTACGTCAAATAGAAAGATGTAACGTGTTACCTTTTTTTATATTTGGCGTTACAGTCTATGCTGTTTTACTATAATATTAATATTTTCTGCGTGTGTGAAACGTTTCGTAGTAATTTAAGTGTTACGGGCTGATATTACGCATATTTATTTGTAATATAGCGCTGGTGTTCTCTATTAAATGTATATTATTTATGACAATTATGCCCTTTGTTATGCACAGCAACGCGAGATATGTTGTATTATTTCTTATTGAAATCACACCATATTGAAAGCAATATAAACTTTATTAATTATGATTTAAGCACGTAGGCTTTCGTTCAGGGTCGATTTGTTAGATGGAATACGCATTCTTGCATTAAAGTATGACATCTCTTGTCGAGTCTGAGTATTCTTGCTGTTGATTTTCCAGAATTTGAATAAATTTTGTGTATGGTTATTTTCTTGGTTCAGTAGTTTTTATACGTATTTTGTCAGTACTCATTATATGCAATTTGGTAGTAATACATCTAATTTTACTATCGGCGCGCTTCACTAGGTTCTTGGTTGTAATTTATTTTGTATTTATGGGGGCAGTTACGGACTCTTAAGCTGTACATGGCTTTCGTGATTTGTTGGTTGTCTTTCTTATATATACAGTTATATGGTGTTGTTACTTTTGCTTTATGTCAAATCCTTGATTTGCGGATGTGCCTAATTGGCAGATGAGAGCTGAATTTCTTATGTCTCCTGCAGGTCATGATAGCGTATTAGGCTGCTTAGCGGTTCCGTTCTAGTCAAGATCATTAGTTTCACACGAACATAGAATGGTCAGACAGCAATTTTATGCGAATAGGCATGTGTATATGCTTGAGTGGCAGTTTTCTATGTTCATTATGTGTGGAAAATTATCCATTTTGATATGGTTAGATGTTATCAGATGATTCGTACTGAGTAATGTGTGTTATTGGATAATGTTTTTTTGTGTTTATAACGGTAAGTGTTTGGGATGTAGGGAGGTAAGAGTTTGAGTATGTGTTTGTTTTGTTCTGTTAAGTTAATATCTTTCTTTTGCTTTGTGAAGGATTATTTAATGATCATAAGAGGATAGAAAGCTTTTTTGAGTGGAATACTAGAAAGTTTAATTTCTTTAGAAGAGTTTTCGGAGCATGTACGCGTATTTTTGTGTTGGCGTGTATTGAGATATAATGATAAACGCTAATGATGTGTGTTATATTGGGGATAGAAGTGGTTTTCTGTATATGTTTGGTGTAACTGAGATTGGTGGCCTTTTTGTGTTATTATGGCCTACATGAGATACAGAAGTGTGCTTAAAAGGAGAGGTGTGTTATTGGAAGTTAAATTCTAATGGGCTATTAATATTTATGTGGGTATAGAGGTTGTTGATACAATTTAAAGATGTGTGGGGTTACATATATTTTGTGTGGGATGGAGCAGTAAAAATGTCAATCTAACATTCGCCTGTATACCAAGTTATGGATCGTTATTGTACGTAGGTAGAGGATATATGTTAACTATAGGTTCAAATAAGCTTCTCATAAAATATTGGCAGTTATTTAACTGCTAGAAATAAGCATTCTTCATTTACTTCTTAATATTAGGACAGAACATAACGGTCACTAGGTTAAGTCTGGTTGCACGGCGTGCTCTACATATAGCTTGCCTATTTTCATGAACTTTTTGACTTATAGTACTAATTCGCCGCTCTTCATACTTCATACACATGCATGCTGTATAGGTATGTTATTGACGATTTTTAGGCTGTCAATCCACATAATAGGTAAACCCACAACCTCTTGCTAAATAGTTCACAGCTCATAATCGGCATGCATAAAGATTTACATAGTAATCTTCATCAATATACGACCGGCGTGCCTCGTTATTTTGAGATGCACTCTGATCTCTATGGCATAATGAACAACAATATCTTGAGCAGTAGCACAATATTACTAGTAAAAACGCACATCATAATCGGCTGTTACACTACATTGGTTTCTGGTTTTTCTGTCTGCATACACGCACACTAAAGAATAGGTATACTTCTCATGCTATTTCTGCGAGCACTGCGGCAAGTATATATGCTTGCCCCGCACCAGTTGTCTAGCAAATGAAAATTATAGCTTCTTTATATTGCGCAACTTCTAAAAAACTTTTTATATTTTTTTTAAAGGCTTTGATTTTTATCTGTAGAGAAGACAATAAACTGATAGAGGAAAGAGGCAACTGTGCAGTGCAACAATCGAAGAAAGAACTAAAAGACTCAGAAACAAAGTATAAAGGAAGTGGTAAGATATCCAATCTAGTAGAGCATAGGACCGCTCTATATGCATTATATGAAATCCCTCACAAGGGCAAAAAGAAATTATTATACGAGCGCGGCAGTAACGTATGATAAGGCTTATACTACATGCTCGAAAAAATCTTAGGCTCCCATTCGCGTCACTACAGCTGTATTAAAGACACTAATAAAACCATTTTAGCTGTAACAACAATTACTATTACATTCTGCTAGATACTCTAGACATTCAAAGATTATTGCTACCTTATATAGAGACTAGAAAAAAACTGCAACTCCAATGCATATATAACAAATCCGTCAATGCAAATTGTGGATTTAGTATTGCGTATTGTGAAAGCTAATGATTTTGATAGAAGAGACTAAGCTAAGCTAATCGTTAATACCATGGCAGATGAAACTAATAAGTAATTCAGCTCTCTACTGGCGAGGCATAGAAACATCGCCTAATCCATAGTATTGAGCATAGAAAGTAGAACACGGCTATTATCATATATATAAGAGACGGCAAGCAAAGAGAAGATTAGTTAGAGTGCTACTAGCAGTATATAATAATTCATTAACATTACAACAAACAGGAATAGGCGAAGTAATAGTTTAGATATATCCTTAAATGCATATAATGGAGTATGACACCAAAATAAGCTAATGAAAATAAAAAACTGAACGAAGATAATAACCTAAGCCTAAATTAAATTTCTGGATAATATCAACATCTAAGAATTCTCAGCACTCAGATCTAAGAGAATGGCATATATTTACTATGAAAGAAGGTTTGCCATACTAACATCGGGGAACGTTAAGCTCGTAATTTATTAAATTATGTTTGTATATTGGTATTTATACATTTTGCTAAAAAAGAGTAAAGTTAGATGTTCACTAATGAAAGAAGAAAGAGCTTGGTGATATAAATAAATATTAGTGAGATTATTAAATGAGCGATCACTTAGGCTTATATTTATAAATATAATATGTATATGCCCGTAACAAGCTTTAAATAACATTAACTTTCACACACGAAGAAATATATTAATATATAGTACGAGATGGTGACGCATTAATATAAAAAGGGACGTTTAAGATTATGCCAATAAGTGCGCTCTACAATGCTAAGTAATTCGAAAACTTTAATAGCGTGCAAAACATTAATAGAAGATAACAGCATAACGCAGCCACTTTACCGATATGCTACACAGCTTATATACTATATCAGCATTAGATTAGACTATAGAAATAAAGTCGAATAAAGATCTGGCATTTCAAGTGTCAGCGAAATTTTTAACAATTTACTAATCGAAAATGGTAAACGGGCAAGTACCCAAATTGAGCATGCAGCGTTCTAACATATGCCACAGAAGGTGAGCTTAAGGACCTTAGCAGCATAATAGAAAAAAAGGGCTGTATATATGAGTTAAAAAAAAGATAGCATTATTAATAGTATTAAGTTCGAAAAGAAATATTGCAGATGACCAGTGCATGGGAGCTAAAAGTAATTTGTTATTGTTTTTTTTTGCGCACTCAGAGAAAATTAATATAAAGGCAACTGCATATTACGTTGCTAAACATAATATGAAGTATGCCTTTGAAGGGCTACGGACACTCCGTTCGCGCTTGAACTGAAGAAGGATGCGCGATAACAATATTATGTTAACATTTGGTATAAGATGGAAACATACAGATTATAAGACATGCACGTGCAAGCAAGGATTTACATACAAAGGATTTCATTCTAAGCTATGCGAACATGCAAGTAATAGCATTAAATGACCGTAAGTTTCCGTTATTATTTTATAAAAGGCACCTGTCCCATCAATCAACAAAAATAAAACATATAATAGTAAACTCGCCTCGGAATAAAGGAAATAACAATGGTTTTAAATACCTTAATATTCAGATTACATATAAAAATAATGGCAGTGCAGTTTTATTGTCAGATAATAATAACCTTAATTTCGCCACTAAACAAAAAACCTATCGGCAACTTCCAAGCCCAATTTTACAGTAAGCTTAAACAAATTTCTCTCCACAATCACATTACAAGAATCCATTAAAAATCAACATTACCAAAATATCACAGTTTACGGTTAATACCTAAGGTAACATAAACAAAATACCCCTACGTCCCAATCACTCTAACACAGAAACTCTGTAACTTATAAAACCTATCACAATGGAATTTCTCAAACTTATCACCACTAATAAACCAACATATCCCAACACCAATCTAAAAAAATTCCCTGAAGACTTATCTAAAAACAAAAACATTAATCCAACACACACGCACTACTTATTATTTAAAAAGTAATTTCCCTTTTAATTCAACATCTGTCCCCGGTCCCTCTTACTCTTCAATCTTTTAGAACGATTACATAAAGGAAAAAAACATCACTCCCTATCTCCATCCCTTCCCTTATTAATAAAAATCTGCGTTGATATCCTGAAGTCGCTTGATAAGTTCTTCCATTTTAACTTTTGTTTGATGCAGATCGAATGACAGGTTTTTTATTAAAATTGGGTTTCTGCTATCTCACCTACACTTTTCAGTATTAGAACATAACATGTGGTTGCCTTATTACATATTTCCCTCTTCCTTACTGCTTTTATATTTTCATTATATTTTAAACTGATTATCTATATAATCATTTTTTAATAGTGCAACGTACTTGAATCGTCTGTAAACATCTTTTAAATGTCTAAGCCTTCCAGTACCTGTTGTCTTCCTCCTTTTTGCTTTTACAGACCAATTATCTGGAATGAAATAAAATGAAATTTTATTTTACATACTGTCAGTCAAGTACTAGTTTTTAAAAAATATCAAGTACAACACAAAGTCAATCAAATTTTCTATCATGATTAATTCCCAAACTACATTCTTCACAGGATACAGAAACAAAATTCTTGAAAAAACAAACTCTGGGAAATAAAACTATTACGCATAAAACACCAATGTCATGAAGGTGACAATACTGCCCAAATTGTAAATATACATATTCATTTAACCAGTGCCAAACAGTTGTTGAACATTTTACAATGATCTAGGTGACGAGTTGGTGGCAGCACCAGCCAAGTAAAGAATTCAAGCATTTCATCATCACAAATGTTTTTTTTATTAAAAGTAATAATAAATATATCAAACTTAAACCAGAGCTTTTTTTTATGAAACACTCTTCTAGACCACTTGTTTGTATTATATAGTCTGTATGTAGACCATCTCATATGACCCTCTGTATTGCAAATGTTTATTTATCCGTATCTTTTGAAAATTAACTTTTTCTTTAACTTATTGGAGCAGGGTGTTTGTGTCATATATCTGTATACCGCAAAAACCATTTAAAAAATCATATCATTTAGCTGTTAACGCATGTGCACAATTCAAATATCTATTTGGTTTAAAATGTTTATACTAAGCCTCTTCATCTAGTCAAGTATAAAAATACTTACATTGAGAATAATTATAATGCACACAAAGAATAATAAAGTCCAACTAATCAAATAATCCACCAGGGTTCCAGCTATGAGCCCGCCCCCCCGCAAAGCAAGAGCCAACCCCGCACCCCGCTGGTTGCTGTCCGCCCGTCCCCCCCGGCCCCGCCGACGTACGCCCTGCCCCAGACGCGCAAATAATTCCGCTTCCCGCCCCGCCCGCGTGCGCCCGCAGCGACAAATATTTTCCCGCGCAAATTATTATTTAGAACACACATACACACACAACACACACAAAACACACACACACACACACAACACACACTTACATCCTATAAAATATAATTATAAAAACATTAATTTTTATTTATATTATACTTAGTGTATTTACTTCATGCTATTGTATATTATTAATTTTTAGAAACACACCATACACACACACACACGACACATACACACACCACACACACCCCTCACACCACACACAACACGCACGCACTCAACTTACACCTATAACGTATAATTTATTAAACATTTATTATATTATTATACTTAAGTGTATTACTCATGCCCTATTGTATTATATTAGAACACACATACACTCACACAGATTTACTACACTCACACAGATACTTACACACACACACACACACACACACCACACCACACACACACATACACACTTACACATATGCACCCACCCAATCGATATTTTGATGCCTCAACTTGATGCCCCAGGCTTTTTATTTGCACCTCAACTTTGATGCGCCTCAGTTTTGCATGCCTCAACTTGATGCGCTTAACTTTGTGCCTCAGCTTTGTGCCTCACAGCTTTATGCCTCAACTTTAATAACTTAGCTTGTACCCCTCAGCTTTAGGTGGTTCATTCTTTGATACCTCATCTTAATGCATCATCTTTATACCATCCTATAATTGGATGATTCAGCTTGTAAGAAAGTACCACTTCACCCATAGACACTTACACTTACACGTTATACACACAACACTATATCTCTTTATTCACACATACGCCCATTAGACATAGGACACTTACTTTCACACTTACCACTCCCACACACACCAAATAATATATATATTATATATATATATATATATATATTATATATATATATATATATATATATAATATATATACTAATAATATTATATAATATATAATATATATATATTAATAATAATTATATATATATATATATATATATATATAAGATATAATATATATATATATATATAATGATATTCAGGCGTAAAATGTTGCGCCTGCGGGCCCACGCGGCGGGCGGGAACGCTGGAATTATGCGCCTGCGGGACGCACAGCGGACGGCGGACCGCGGGCGCGAGGGCACCAGCGTGCGGGTGGCTGCCTTCGCGGGCGGGCTCATGCTGAGCCCTGGTGGTTAGCTTATGAACAGTGAATTAATATTATCTATTGCATGATGAAATTAATAAATTATCCTCAATATGAAGTAATAGATAAATATTGATATACACTGATTTAAAAATAAAAACACTTTTAATACAAATCATGAAACTTGTGCAGCCGTTAACAGCCAAAATACCTAATGATTTTTAAAAAGATTGGGTATAAAAAGATAAAAAACACACACCTGCTCAAAATACAAGTTTAATTTTAAAGAACAAAGTTAATTTTCCAAAGGACGATAAAATAATTCTCGACCCATCACATACGAGGAGATAAGGATTACACCGACCAATCACAAGTAAGGAAAACATCCTTCCTACCTACTTAAAGGATCTTACCGATCAAGCTAGTCTGATGCATAAAATAGGCGAACCGTACGTCCTAGAATGTTTATGTTGTCCATTTAATTGGCTTTGTTATTCAGCCACAATCTTGAATGTTGTGGTTAGAATTTTAGGTATGTTTGTAAATGAAATTATTTGTAGTAATGTTGATATATACATAAACACTGGCAGGGATATCTTTATGTGGATTCGTTTAGGTCGAGAGTATTACGCCCGACATACCTACGAGGAGTTCCTGGTATATAGATAATTAGCCCGGTCACCAAAAAGCTTCATCCCTTAAATTTGAGGCCTAAAGATAGTAAGCCTAACGCGTATAGCACCCCACAGTACTAGAAATAATGTCAGTTTGAAATAATTTGACCTGAAATTAGACTGCCGCAATCAATACGTCCCCCGGTAATTTAAACAAAAAAAGGGGTTATGTTTTATCCAAATGTTTATAACCCTCTGCTTCGCATTGGGTAAACTTGCAGTACATGATTATTCGGTGATTCAACACATTTGACATACCAAGATGGTACTTTCAGACTCGCGTCTAGCTTATGTTACGCAGTATATCTGTAAGCACCAGTGCGGGTTGTTGTTGTTTTCGTTTATTTGCGCTTGTCAAGATGGATTTGTGTCCAAATCGTGCCCGTTTCCACCTCCTGTACATTTGAGATGAAATTAATGAATTATCACCGAGTGACATAAAGGGAAAACGCTCTTTATACCTTCGCGTACCGCGATGGTTTAGAAGAAAGGCTTGATAATGGCTTAAAAAAACTTTGATAATATGTTTTTTTTAAGCCCGGGAAGGGTTAACAAAGTGTCGACTTCGAGATCATCGGAGATAAATTTAGGAAAACATGAAGAGTGCAGAAGAAATGAATAAAGAGTTCATAAATTAGGTTGAATCATATGATAGGTATTTCTTAGAGATAAGAAAAGCTGGTCTACCATATCTAGATCGTTTAAATTGACGAGAAGCTGAGAGTGTTAGTTACAGAAAAGGAGCATTTATGTGAAATAGTCGCGTATTTTTCTGCAGAAACCACGCATTAAATTCTTCGAGAAAGCTGTTAATGGGATTAACATGGGCTAAAATACTGGTAAAAGCAGGAAGTCAACAGAACAAAACGGGGCATAGCTTGATGTAGAGAGGTGCTAGGGGCTGACCTTACTGGATTTACTGATTTATTGCTTGAAGGCAGCGTGCTGTAGAGTGACGTGAATGATAAACGATTTGTTTTTTAATAAGAGATCTCCACCAAATTCTGCATATATAATTTTGTAAAAGTTACTTTTAAAACTTAATGGAGTATTAGCTCTGCACAGTTTTATTTTATATGACTGAGAGAGAGTTGATAAACAAATATTCTGTCTAGCACTACTCCAGTCTTTCTATAACCACTCTGCTCTCTTCAATAATCTTCATTCATGCTGTCTTGCTCTAGGCAAAGTAATAAGGTAATCTGATGTAGTGAAGAGAATGGATATTATAATATAAAACTAGGATAATAATAAGGTATTAGAGAAGTTATATATGTATAAATAGATAATAATAAATATATGTACTATATATATATATATAAATACTATATATATATATATATACCGTTACTATTATAATTAAATAACATAAATATATTAAATGTTTATATATATTATTTATTATTAATAAACTTATATCTAAGTAACTATAGTGGTGTAAAGTTGGTATTAAAAGGCCGAAATTCACGCTCAAAAATTCAACTGTAGTTTGGGAGGGCCAGACGTCCAAGCCAAATCAAATTTCGTTATATTATATGTATTATTAATTATTATTATTATTTATTATTATTATTATTATTATTATTTTTATATTATTATATTATTATTATTATTATTATTATATATTTATATATTATTAGTATTTTATATTATTCATATTATTATGTGAATGTTGGGTATTATGTTATTTTATAATATTATTATTATTATTTTAATATTATTTATTGATTATTATTATTATTATTATATTATTATTATTATTATTATTATTATTATTATTGAGTGTGATTTGATGTATTATTATTGTGATTATTATTATTATTCATTATTATTATTATATTATTGATTATTGGTTATTATGTATTGACTGTTCCAAGGAGGCCGTGACATGTGCATTGTTTAACTGTCTGTTTATGTTCAATTTGAAAATGCTAATTTTTGTCAGATTACTTCTTGTCATGTCTAATTATTTAAAATTTTCTTGCTTGCGTTGCGTGTCTTAGTGTGTACATATTAATTTTATTCTTTGTTGTTTCCTTGGTTATAGATACCATTGTGTTCTTTTTCTTTTCTCTTCTTCGCTTCTTCTTCTTCTTCTTCTCTTCTTTCTTCAATGTTTCCCATATTTTCTGTGACTTGAAAAGAATTTTAACGCTTTCCGGGTTGATGATATTTTTTTTAATTTTTTAATTTTTTAATTTTTTAATTTTTTTTGAGGAGAAATTGTTTTATATCTGACCATTTAAGGACGGGAGAGATTTTCTACAGCTTATTTTCGATTTATCTGAGAACAAAACGAAGAAATTGAAATATATAATGATGGAATAAATTGTACAATATGAGATGGATTTCGTTTAAGTTAAATAGAATATACATAAAGCAGTAATATAGCTTAGTGGAAGTCGTCTCCTTTTATCAGTAGGGATAGATAATATGTAGATGATATAGTGAGTTAGCTAGCTTGTCGGCGAAGCTGCAAACGATTAATTAGATATTATAAACGAAACTATGAAATTAATATTGCTCTTGAATGTAAAAATAATCCTAAAAAGTTTTACAAATATGTTTAATAAAATATAGAGTTCATTAAGGGACCATCAAATGTTTGGACCATTAAGTGTATTGTGCGACATTTAATGAAATGTGATAAATTTAAAACAAACATTGCTGATATGGCAAACATTTTAAATAATTTTTCTGGACATTTTTTCGAAAGATGAATCTAGATAGCCTACACTAGAGCTACGTGATGAGAGCATAGAGTAAATGGTTAATTTTTGTTATGCAACAAACATGTTTCAACAAATGTATATTCCCTTCTATCACCTCTGTTTCCAGAAGAACTTTTTTATTCCCCCATTTTATCGGAATATTCATCTTTATTGTCCCATTATATTGTTTTTCCCCAAACCAATATTTAGTCTTTATTTCTCTTTCGGTTCCTTTCATCCTTTTAATTTCCTCAACACTCATGGACCCTATCACTCTGCCTAGTCATAATTCCCCAATTACTGTATTCGAACATCCCATATCTATTATACCCCATACATCATCCCAAGGATCCTCGTCAGATACATTTATTTCTCCTAGCATAACTCAGACCAAATTAGGTAATGGAAATCATTCTAAAGATTAGGTTAATAAATAAATTATATATTGAAAAATAATAAAGCAATATAATTAAAACATAAAAATAATATATAGTTAGAAACAATTCTCATTCAAAAATACTATAGAAATGAACTCTAAATAAAAATATAAACTCACACACAACAAGTATTAAAACGATAACAATATATAAAAAACAAAATAAAATAAAGTTATAATAAATATCATATTGACTTAACATAAATTGCAGCTAGAATTTAGTTTAATTAAGTAGCGTTAGATAAACGATTTGATAAGCGAGATAATTTAAAGAGAAATACCATTACGATATAAAGCACAGCTTAGTATATTATTCAAACATAAGCACTATATTTATGATAAGCCAGCGGCTCACAACTATCGATACAAAGAATGCACTGGAGGAAAAGCTTTTAGAAGAAGGCACTAGGTTATAAATATCAGAGAAGAGAAGAAACTTCTTCTATTAAATGGCAAATGATATACACACCTCCCTTCCTAGGTTAGGTAATTCAGACACTCACTAACAAACGTATATTTAGCCTCTTTAAGGTTATCACAATGTTGTAATGTTAGTGATAGACTTCACATTATGAGTACGTAATAGTAGACTAGAAGTATACGAGACATGTTATTACAGCGCTATAGGAATCTGATACACTGACGGTAGCTCAAAACAATTACTAGGTTAATCAGCGATAAAACTATTTATAAGTATGTAAAAATAGAGCCACATAGTAGATACCAAAGTGTGTGAGGGCAATATTTTCAAAAATTTGCGAATTGATAACGAAAACATCAAGAAAATCGAGCGACATCAATTAATCCTCCCTGAGAAAAGATTTATCAATTACTCCAAAGATGATTAAACAGAGATTGTTTAAATTTAGGTCAAAAAACATGGTAACAGCGCAAATTGAATTTAAATATCTCGATTAGATAATGTCATAGAGATTATAATCAATCTGCTTTTGGGTAAGGATGTAATGGAAAGTTAAGATACTGTAGGAAACAAGTTAATGATAATATGGATATTACTAAAAATAATAAAATGACACATATTATCCAAATAACTGTTTCAGGGTTAATTAAAACATTTTAAGTAGAACACGATAAGTAAAAGTAGGATCTAAAAATCCACAGTAGAATTTTTTATAAAATTTAATATAACCCGGATTTTATAACAAAAGTACTTGGACGAATGAGGTTTTAAATTTAATCTAAAAGCTGCATTTAATTAATTCAATTATTAATTTAAGCCGATAAAACCAGTATTTTAAAACAAAAGCCATACTAATCCCTCTTGGTTTAACTCTCGTGGGGTATAACACTCTATTGATTTTTACTGATATCTGTGATACTGCCTTCCTTAAAGCAGTATCCTGTTTGTAATGTTAATTTTCTTGTTAATAAATTTCTGTACAAGTTTAGTAAAAATAAATTTATATATAAGGCCACTCTGGTTTTTTTCTGCTTACATGCAATTTTTTAAAAATTTTATAATTTAAAAATAGTAGTACTAAGCGTGTAAAGCTTTTAATGAATTATAAAAGAGTCTTGTAATGAGTTTTTATCAGTTTTATTATATAAAAAGCAAAAGTATTTCACAAGATAGAAGACATATCTGTTTTTTTTTAAAATAGAGGTATTAGTGATTTTTTAATTATATTATGAAACTTCGAACTATATAAATCTAAAATATATAAATTACTTTGCACTATCCACCGATAGTAAGACATTTAGTTATGTCTATCGGGATAATGCGCACGTTGCAGTGTTTGTTGAAAATAGGTGCACATACCCAATGATGAAGACCCAACAAAGGAAAAATCATAGGAAAAACAATTGAAAGAATATCACTTGAGAGATTCGTAAACGAGCAACTTCTCTAAATTCTTAGATCCCTGATATTAACGAGGGTAAACTCATACGAGCATACACTACGGAATTAGAATATCCATCTTTATGATAAAGAAATGTGATTCTCTGCACACATATATATAATAGCTCATCACTTCGAGTATATAGGTTTTCAAATAGAATACTATATAATAAATTAAGTGTGTAAAATCGAAGTGTACAATAATCGTGTAACTTTTACATTAGGTAAAGGGCAGAATTCTTGCAAGGGATATAATTTATGTTATTGATCAATTAGCTGTTAAATGTTAACGCGAATTGTATATTAGGTATAGTGTTGTTGTAGTGTTTGTGCTGTTTAATGTGTGTAGTTATCTGTGGGTGTTTGTGACCGACATAAATATCTTTATAAGTTTGTCATCTTTTAAAGAAGATCCTGATTAGTCATGGATAAACTCAAGTGTACAAAAGATAAACCTGCTCGACTGTCCTTTTGAACAACTCCTATTCCGTGATTACTGTTGACGTCTTATAAATAACTGCGGGAAATTAATGGGCTTAAAATCTATCTCATTCATCACGTATTCTCAATTAGGAAATAGTCTCGAATATACTATTAAATATCGCATTAATAGTCGAACCCAGCGACTATATCACAATTCAAATGCCAGTAAAAAAGTTAATAACACTTTAAGGATAATGGTCTCTGGTATGAAACTGTCAATCAACTCAATAGTTTACGTTGAGTTGTCATATCTAATTCTGTTTTTCAATGAAACACTCTAACACACCATCGTCATTTGAAACTTAAAAAAAATTGAATTCATGGTGATAAGTAAGTGTGTTATATGTACAGCTTAAAAAGACTTACGTTGTAAGCCTGAGCTTTTGGAGTGTTTGTTCATGGCTTGCAAAGTTATCCGTTTACTAGATAGATATATTCCGCACTCATTAACCTTGAATATAATAGCTTTGATGTCACCCGCAGTGTGGAACATTGCTGTTACAAGAGTAACTGTATATAGCTGATAAAAGTTGTAACTGCCAGTCAAGTGGCTTTTGATGTTTTTAATATCGCAAATGAGTAGACATAGTCTTTCTAAGACTGTGATCTATTCGATCACTCTGAAAGTCTTTAGTTGATGGCTTTATATATAATATAATGAGTTATTCCGCATCAAAAACATATCTGTACAATCTAAGACGGTGATCCTAATCGATCAACTGGATACTGTAGTAAATATTTGATGCGTTTTACCGCAATAGATCAATATCTCGTGTCATAGTGAGGAGCAGATCGATCACACAACACAATAAATAAAACAATAAAATAGTCGTCCCACTAACACACGTGTATGAGTAGAGAATATATTTTGTTGTCTTAGACAGCAAATACTGCACTAAGAAGATCTGCAGACTAGACAAGGCTTCACACTAGTTACATAGAAATAAGTACCTGACTAATTGACCGTACATGTCATAGCCACAGAATATAACCTACCAAAGCTAGCATATTATCAGTTACCTGGATGACTCAAGGCTATTTTCAAAAGAACATAACAGGTTTTTTTAATGAACGAGATACTATATCATGGTGCAGGCCAACAAGATTAATATTAAGCAAAAATGGCCTTAAAAGCGAGCGAGTCTACTGAGCCTTGAGTGACAATCTCTCTTTT
>JABUQX010103505.1:10000-27500 GCA_015478945.1 Trachelipus rathkii
ATAGATAGATAAAGATAAGATAGATAGATAGATAGATAGTAGATAGATAGATAGATATATAAGATAATAGAATAGATAGATAGATAGATAGATAGATTAGATAGATAGATAGATGATAGATAAATAGAAGATAGATAGATAGATAGATAGATAGATAGAATAGATAGATTAGATAGATAGATAGAATAGATTAGATAGAAAGATAAGAGCAGTTATACCAGTATCCAGGTAAATTTCATAGGCATAAATGCGTTATTCCTTCGTTTACTAACTACTACTACTACTACTACTACTACTACTACTACTACTACTACTACTACTACTACTACTACTAATTACTACTACTCCAACTACTATTACTACTACTCCTATACTACTACTACTTCCATTATTATTATTAATTATTATTATTATTATTATGTATTATTATTATTATATTATTATTATTATTATTATATTATTATTATTATTATTATTTTATTATTATTAATTATTATTATTATTATTATTAATTATAATTATTATTATTGATTTTATTATTTTATTATTATTATTATTATTAATTATTATTAATTATTATTAATTATTATTATTATCAATTATTATTATTATTATTATTGAATTATATTATTATTATTATTATTATTAGTAATAATTTAATAATATAATTATAATTATAATTATATTTCAGGAATTATAGTTATAAATTATAAATTATAATTAATAATTATAAAACTTAATTTTAGAATATTATTATAATTATAATTATAATTATAATTAATATATTAATATTTAATATAATTATAATTATAGTATATTATAATTATAATTATAACTATAAATTATAATTATTTTAATAATAATTATAATTTATAACAATCGATAATAAAAATCATAATTAATTGTAAATATGATTAAAAATTATAATTATAATTATAATTATAATAATAATTATATTATAAATTATAATTAAATAATTATAATTATTATTAATTATTATTATTTATTATTATTATTATTAATATTAATTATTATTATTATTATTAAATATAATTAGAATGTATTATTCTATTATTATTAATAATATTATTATTATTATAATTATTATATTATCAATTATTATTATTTATTATTATTATTATTATCTAATTATTATTATTATTATTATTATTATTTTTATTATTATTATTATTATTTGTTATTATTTTTATTATTTTGTTACCATTATTATTTTATTAATCTTTCTCCTTCTTCTTCTTCTTTCTTCTTTCTTCTTTCTTCTTCTTTCTTTCTACTTCTTCCTTCTTCTTCTTTCTTATTGTTTTTGTTTATTGTTATTGTTGATTGTTATTGTTATTGTTATTGTTATTGTTTATTTTTTTTTTATTTTATTTTTATTTTTATTTTTATTTTTATTTTTATTTTTAGTATTATTTTTATTTTAATTTTTAATATTATTTTTAGTATTATTTTTATTTTTAGAATATTATTTTTAGTATTATTTTTAGTACTATTTTTTTTTAGTAATTAATTTGTATTTTTAGCATTATTATCATCACTATCGCATATTCCAATAAATTTTTAGGTGAAACAAATTAAAAAATTCAACCTTAATTAATTAACTTGATACACTAAAAATAAACATTTAAAAAAAGCAAATTAATTAATTAATAAATAAAAAAAAATTAAATTAAATAAAAAATTACATAAAAAATATAAGTAATTAAAAACAGTCAAAAAATAAAATAAAAAATACCAAAATAAGTAATAAATGATAAAATAGTAAAATAAATAAATTAAATAAATAAATAAATAAAAAAATAAATAAGAATTAAAAGAAAAAAAATAAATCAGAAAATAAAATAAATTGATACAAGAGAAAGAATAAAATTAAATAAAAAAAATAAATATTTTAAGAATTATTAAATAAAATAAAAATAAATATAAAACTAATTTATAAAATTATTAAAAGTGAAAAAATAACAATGGATTATAGAAAAAAATGCTATAATAAATTAAAAAATTAAATAAAAATAAAAAATAAAGAAATAAAAATAATGAAACACGTAAGAAAACAAAAAAAAAAAACACTAAAATGAATTAAAAAAAAAACCATTAAAAATGAGTAAATAAAAAAATAAATATAAATAAAAATAAGCCAAAAAAATTTAAAGAAAACAAAAAAATAAAGAAATTAAAAAAAAAATAAAGAAAAAATAAAAAATAAATAAAAAAATTAAAATATGAAACACAAAAAATTGAAAAAAGGCTAAAATTGAACTTAAAAGTAACAAAAAAAACATTAAAAATTATTAAATATATATAATTAAATAAAAAAAAACAAACAATGTGAATCTATAATAGGAAAAATTATGTTAAAGTATTTTATTAAAAAAAATGAAAAAAAATAAACAAAAAAAAAATAATTAAAAATAAATAAATAAAGAAAATACAATCCCAGCTTAGGATTAATTAAGAAACAGAATAAAACTTACACTAAAATAATTAAAAAACAAACAAAAAAAATTTTAAAAAAATATGACAAACAAACAAAAATAATGAAAATTAAAGTAAATAGAAGAAAAATCAAATAAAAATAATTAAATTTAATAATATAGTAAAAAGGCACAATGTTTGAGGACAGTTAATCTCCAATAAAATATCACAATAAACCGTAAAAATAAATTAAAAGAACAATGAAAATGGTTTGAGAGGTTGGGTGGGGGAATAAACGGAGATTAAAGTTAATGAATAAAAAGAAAAAAATAAATGAGGTTCGAAAACGTAACGATGTTGTGGAAACATTAATCCGAGGTCCCAAGTGAACAGAAATGGACTCGAAAAAATTCGTCCCCGGGAGAGTTCCTCCACCTTCTCTTGATGTGACTTATGAATACGAGAGAAAAAAAAGACCTGCTCTTGCAACAGCTCCCTTGGGCAAATCCAAAATAATTAATAATTTGTTTTTGGTCTCTCTCTCTCTCTCTCGATCTCTCTCTCACTCTTTTGTCTGCACTCTTCTCTCTCGTCATCGTCTCTCATCTCGTCTCGTCTGTCTCGTCATCTCATCTCTCATCTCTCCTCTCGTCTTTTCTCTCTGTCTCTTTTCTGGCTTTACTGATCGGATTCTCTCTATTTTTTTTATTTGAAGATTACACTAATCTCTATGTTCCTTCTCTCCAGCCATCTCTTCTCTCGTCTTTCATTCTCTTTTCTCTTTCTAATTTTTTCTCTTTTTCTCTTTTTTCTTTCTTTCTCTTTCCATTTTATTCTTTCTCTTTTTCTTTTTTTATTTCCTCTGTTTCTCCTTTCTCTCCTTCCATCTATTTCTCTTTTCCAATTTCCTCTTTATTCAACCTCTTATCTTTCTTCTTTCTATCAGCATCCTCGCTCTTCTCCTGTTTCTATTTTCTTAAACCGACTTTATCTCTTCATGATAGTCTCTCCTTTCTTTAATCTTTCTTTATGCAAACAATAAGTTAATTACTTTCTGTTTTCTCACGTCTTTTTTGGAACACTGCTCCTCTCTCTCTCTCTCTCTCTCTCTCCATCTCTCTTCTCTCTCTCTCCCATCTCTCCTCTCTCTCTCTCTCTTCTCTCTCTCTCCTTATTTTCAGCAGACTCTTCACTTCTCTTTTTCTTTCTATTCCCATTTTTCTTTATCTCTCCCTCTCTTTCTACTCTAAATCGTTTCTCCGTTCTTTTCTGCCCCCTCCTCTAAATATTGTTTCTTTCTTCTTCTCCATCATTATTTCTCTCTTTCTCTTTACTCATTCTACTTCTCTATTTCTTTCTCTCCCTCTATTTCTTTGCATTTCTTTCTATCTCCTCACTCTTCTCTTTATATTCATACACTCTATATATCTTTCCTCTTCTCCGATTTTTCATCTCTTTCTCTTTCAGCCTCTCCTTTCCTTTTATCTATCTCTCTCTACCCCTCTCTTCTTCTCTCTCTCTCTCTCTCTCTTCTCGTCTTTCTCTCTCTCTCTCTCTCTCTCTCTCTCTCTCTCTCTCTCTCTCTCTCTCGTCTCTCTCTGTCTTTTCTTCTCTTTCCTCTAATCCTCATCAAAAAATCAAATTTGTGAACAATCAAATTTAACAAAACAACACAATCTATCTCTTTTAATATATTTCTCAATCTGTTCTCCTCTCTCTCCTCCTTAATTTCTAAAAACTCTTTCTCTTTTCATCTATTTCACTCTCCTTGTTCAAATTCTCTCCTTCCGCCCCTCCCATCTATTCTATCTAATCTATCTAGATCTAAGTATCTCCTTCTATATATTCTATCTATCTATATAAATCCTATCTATCTATCTTCTATCTATCTATCTATCTATCTATCTATATCTAACTATAGTTCTATCTATCACTATCTATCTAATTCTATGCTATCTATCTATCTATCTAATCTATCTATTTCTATATCTATCTATCTATCTTCTATCTACTATCTATCTATCTATACTATCCTAGAACTAATTTAAATTCAAAAAAAAATTATGGCAGCTGTTCTTAACTAAAAAAACTGAAAAAATGTATAACATTATTAAATGCCTATGTACAAGAACGTTGAAAATGAACTTATTATAAATCACAATTTTTTTTACCAGTTTACCACTGACAACTAACAACTGACTACTGACAACTGACAACTGACAAGGACAACTGACACCTTACAACTGCCAACTGACAACTGCCAACTGACAACTGACAACTGACAACTGACAACTGACAACTTACTCCGTTACCGTGGCTCAGTCGGTAGAGCGACAGAGTTCGCATGGCAAGGGCGCGGGTTCGATCCCTAGTCCGGATCTTAGGTAGAAATTACCTAGAAAAGTTCCCCTTCTAGAATAGGGATATGCCCGTGAGATGTGAACTTTGGAAAATAAAAAAATAAATAAATAAAAAAAAGTTTAAAAATATTCAAATTAAAGTTTATTAAATTAAGAATAAAAGAAAATTAATAATAATGGTCGTTGTTAATAGTCAGTTACAACAAGAATTTTCAGAATATAATAAATATAATAATATAATATAGTATATTATAATAAAATAGATATAATAATTTTTCATATAAATATAATTTCAGAATATAAAAAATGTTTATTCACTTTAACAAGTGTTTTTTTGTTTTTGTTTTTTTGAGTAATTAAGTGAAATGACTCATTGGGTCTTTTTAAATATAATGTACAAAAATTACAAAAGCAAAATAAAATAAATGAATAATAAAATCGATAAAAAAAAAAAAAAAAAAATTTTTTTATAAAAAAAAAAAATGGTGTTTTTCTTAAAAAAAAAAAAAAAAACCTAGACTCAAGACCAAACCCAATAAAAAAAACGTAAAGTACGATAAGAAAATTTTTTTTCTCTCTCAAAACCGTTAAAAAAAAAGGAAAAAAACCCTGAAATTCACGTCCAAACCTTATCAACCTTAAAAATCAATTTTATCCTTATTCGTAATACAAACCCTTTCCTAAAACATGAAGATATTCCCCCAACAATACCCCCCCCATTCCTTCAATGTGCTTCCCTTTACAAACATTTAGGAGCCCTATCTCTTCTCTTCTCTCCCTCTCCCAGCTCTCCCCCTAGTCTCTCTTACCAAATCAAGGAAAGAGTGAATTTACAGATTTTCAAACTTGTGAAAAAACGGAAAGATTGGTTTTCTGACGAATTTCACATAGGCACACGTAATAACTAGAAATAATAGCGTGTAAATACGTAGTGGAAATACCGGGGAGCTCTTGGTATTCAATTTCATTTATTCAAGTACCTCGCGCCCCTCAAATTTTGTGTGCCCATAATAGATTATAAGAAAACCTAACAGTATTCCTCTTGGTTTATAATATACTATATATAATATATTATATATATAATTGAGACTTACCATACCTACATTAACTGGGTAGCGACACACGGGTTTATAAACTAATTATATAGGACCATCAAGGTATATACCTACGATTATCCCTATATATACTCTATATATATACTATATAATATATATATATAGTATATATAATATATATCCATTATTATCTTACATATCCATACCGCCATCAGCCACTCCTATTATACTATATAATTATCACAGACTATCTTTATAATACTTATTTATATCCAGATATTACTGTATGGTATTATTATTACCACTAATATATTAGGAATGATTAGCTTAATTTTTAGGAGGTAGCTGTTCCATACATTAATATTTCATTATAGTTTGCTAGCACTTAACCTTATATATTATACTGTTTTATTGTATTTCTATATTATTATATATATTATTATTAATTTATATATATTATTATTTACTTATTTATCAATAAATCTTGAACATAAAATAAAAAATTTACTTTTTTTAATTAATTAGAGTTATAATTAATTAATTTTTATAATTTATTTCCTTTTAATTATTAAATTTAATTATTATCATTTAAACGTATAACAGTATTTTTTTCACTTTTATTCTTAATTATATTAATTATTTATTTTATTATTAATTTATTTAATATATTATTTTTATATATTATTCATTAATTAAATTTTATATATTTTTTATTAATTAAATCACTAATGTGAATTATTTTAAAATATTTTAATATATTTAATTTAATTTTTGATATGCTTATTAAATAAATTATATATTATATAATTTTATTGAGGAGCATTTCTTGAGTTTTATTAATTATTATAATTATATAATATATTATTATTATTATTGAGTTATGAAAAACATAATTACTCATTATATCATACATATATATTAATTTTATAGTAATAATATTTATATCTATATTAATATGCTATTATATTATAATCTATTATTCTTGAACTGGGGTGTTCTAACAGTGAATTAATAAAAGGGATAAATGTTATGTCTTTAAATTTATTTTTTGATATATTTAGGAATCTTTAATTTTTACGTATATTTTCAATTTTACTTTATAATAATTCCATTAAAAAGAAGTGTAAAATCTTCATTGTTGAATGAAAAAGTTTCAAAATTTCTATACTAGTTATATATTACATTCATATATTTAATCAATAATATAATTATTTATACTAATACATATATTATCATCGGTCGTGCAATATTTCGTCACTTAATAAAACTTGTTACCTAGTTGAATAAATATTAACATTGGCACAAACTAAATATTATCATTATATAGTCATATTTAATTAATCACTACTATTCTATTTTTTTATGTATTTTTTTAGTGTTATATCGTTACATAGTTTATTATGACTCCGCCCCTCTTAGAAATATGTCTCTTGCTACGCAACTAATTATACGATTAAATATATATATATATATAATAAATATATTAATATATTAATATATAATAATATATATATTATAATATAATAATATAATTAATATATTAATATTATTATAATATTAATATATAGTATATAATATATAATAATATAATGATATATTAATCTATATATATATATAATTATATATTATAATATATATATATATATATATATATTACTATAATATTAATTATATATATTAATTATTTATTTAAATAATTATATAATAATATAATTAATAATATATATAATATATATAATATTATATCTTATTATAAAATTATATATTAATATATATATATATATATATATATATATATAATATATATATTAATAATATATATATATTATCTCTAAACTATTAATATTAATATAATATATATATATATTAATAATAATATAATTATATATTAATATAATATATAATATTATTATCTAATTATATATTTATATATATATTATTAATATTATATATAAATATATATATATTATATATATATATGAACACAGTTCCAAAATATACGTCCTTAGAAAGACCTAGTATTCTGTAATAATAAACCTGGCGGGCTTCCTAATTATGAATATAATGACCACATATATATATTTATATATAATAATATATATATTATATATATATCAGGGCGTATACATAGTCATAGGTACTATGAGTAAGTGATAATATAGCTATCTATTATTATCAACTACTCAATATATTAAATTTTTTATTAGTATTAACTATTATATTATATAATATAAAAGATATAATATAATTATTATAATAATAGTAGTAAATTAAGTAATTAAAATAAATTAAATATTAGACATTTTATATGAAATAAGTTATGATATAAAAAAGAAACTAATGATTTATTAAAAATAAAATAAATTTAATCTTCCTCTCTTCATAACTACTTTAGCATAAAATTATAATAATAAGTTAATAAATAATATCATAATTTACCGATAATTATTTATATCTATCCTCCAATTACTCTGTTCCCAAGAGTGAATGTCAAAGCTATGGGCGTTATCAGAGTGAGTACTAGATCTTACATAATTATTACATACCTAAAAATATAGGAAAAAGCCCAAGCGTCATACTTACTGTTCGATATCGCGTGAGATAAAAATAATACGCTAAATTTATTTCTGACACTTAAATATGAATACTTTCGTTCACAAGTATATATAGTATATAGATAATATATATATACCAGTATATGAAAGTAGTTAAGTAAAAATCTAAAATTATTAGGAATAAAATAAATAAAGATTTTATTAGAATTCTCTCTCTCATTCATATATTAACTATTCTTATTCACTAATTATATTACTAGTTCTATCTCTTATATCTTATCTCTTATTTCATATTATATAATATACTTTAAATATATAATATTATATATATATATATATATATATATATATTATAATATATATATATAGTTTAATAATTAATTTATATATATAATAGTTATATAGTATATATATATAATTATACATATATTATTAATATTATATATAATTATATATATATTAATATATATATTATATATATTATAATATATATATTTATAATTTATATTATTATATATATAATTAATTAATATATATATACTATTAATATATAGTATATATAATTAAATATTATATATAATATATATATAATATAATATTTATATATGAAGATGTATCATTCTTATCCCCGCCTATGCCTTACCCAGATTAAAGGGGTGTAAGTGTTAAACTATACCCCTGTTGAATAACCCAATCAAATCCTTGATATATATATCCAAGATAAGGTGGGTGTAAGATGCCGTAACATTATACCCTAACATGAAAAAAACATGTGATATATTATATAAATTTTTTTAATAATTGTATATATATTTGCTATTAGGATTAATGAATATAAACTATTGAGCAGCTACTTATTATCTCATAATTAGTCAAATCTTTTCACCCTCACCGTAATTTATCTATTTGCTGAGTCAAATTATTTAACTTATTCCATTTTTGATTTTATATCCTTTTCCCTGAATCCTAATGTAACTACTAGATATCTATATAGAACCGCTATATTTTATATCATTTATTTACATCTTACTTTATTTAAAAAATACATAACATGTTTTAATTATTGCACCATGAGATAAACTATCAGAAGTTAACAGGCATTTCCCTACTTTTTCAATCAAAATCATATCCACACGCCCATTCCGTAGGGGTGGCCCTGGAATCTCTATGGGCTTACATCCATAAGCATGAACTTTCGGTTCTTAATCTGGGGGATGACTCTAATTTGGCATGCATGGCAGGTGATGATGAGAAGACAACAGTTTGGCATCTCCTAATCTTCTCCTATACTTGAGGAGAGAGATTAGCCTTTCTTTCCGCGCATATTTATCTTATGGGGATCTCTCGATTTAACTTCACGTCTTTTAACCACCTCCCCCGTTACACTCGGGGAAAAAATCACTGGTGTAACCGGATTAATCGTTATTTAAAGTCTCCTTCCTTGAATCGTACATGGAAATGAGACCCAGTTATTATTGATCTTCATTGATCCGAAACGTGCCTGGTGTAGCACAAGCAGGCGTCCAAGCACGAAGGCGTTTGCTCACCCTTGCTAGCACCGATTTAAACTTAGCCAATGCTGATTTGTTGGTTCAAAATGTTGTTGTTGTTCGCAAGTAGCGCTTTTAGCTTTTTCGATATGAACATCTATTACGCTTATCCTGCTCTCCATTCAGACAAATGTACTATTGGTTTGGTGTATAATTAAATTTTCAAGATTATCATTATTATTAGAAACAGTACCCTCATGTAAAGACCCACTAGAACAGCCGACGCGCAGCTCCGGCAAGGTACTTCGTTAGCTCCTTCCTTTGGCATGCCACCAACGATTTAATTGCAACAGCTACCTTCCTGCCATTCCCAACTTTTCCTATGTGCACTTTGTTGTTCACCTATACCCACGTTCCCCTCCCATATTGCCCTTCTCATCCAAACGCGATTCATTTAGCCACTTACTTTCTTGCTTCTTTGCTCGCCAAAATTATTTACCTTAAAACTCAGAACACATGTCCTCCAGCAAATGCGTCACCGATAGCCCTAGAGCAACTAACAGCGAGCAACCGACGGACTGATCTTCAACTCATCAACCAGTAACCTATGCCATTGTCGCTTTTACCCTTACGATACCTTCGAAACATGCTCCGTTTAGATTCCACACTCCTGCTCTGGGAGGCTAGCCATCACACGTCTCTTCTATCCAATTTCCTCTTTATCTCAATCTCTCTAAGCATATTCTATCTCTACAGAAAACCTAGACATCATCGCGCTCCTTAGAGAGACGTAGCGGCGACCATCCCACTTTCACTTCCATTCTCCATCAACACCTAAACCCATACCACTATGGAGTCGAGTCGCGAGTCGTAATTTTGAAGAGTGGAGTCGGAGTCGGTAATTTTGAAAAGTGGTGGAGTCGGGGGTGGAATTTTCGAGTCGGAAAATTTGAAAACGCGACGTCCACAACCTGCATTCTAACCACCCAATCAACCTGCCACTATCCACCACCTCTATTCTTTCATAACCCTCATCCATATACAAATTGTAACCAAGAAGACCATAAGAGCACTACTTCTACTCACTACCGGATACTATAAAATGTAGAAGCAATCACTTTCACTCTACATCAAATATTACTTACACCGATTCACTATCGGTCATATAATTACTGTATTTGTATTTCCATTCAGTAAGCTTCCTTTACCCGCATAAAATCATCCATAATAGTTCAATAACACTCTTATTGAGTACCAATGCTGCTTCCCGTTATTATAATGGCATTTTCATACACGCCTGTTTGCAAATCCAGAAAAACCTAAATACAATTTATCTTCTCTTCCCTCTATTATTTCTCTATACGCATTTTTTTCTTTCACAATGTATAAGATTTGATGCCACACATCCTCTACACTTCTAAAGCCAACTTGTTCTTTACAAACAATGGGGTGCCATTCTCTCGCACGAATTTTTTTTATCGACAGATATATTCACAGTACCCTCATTATTCTCTCCCTGGACTACACTGTTAATATAAATCTCACTTTTCCCCGTCTATTATATCTCCTATCAGTTACCCTCTACTCTCAATTTACCCCTTATGATAAGGGTATTTATGACATTGTGACCTTCTCTCCAATCCCGGAACATCATGCTCTCCATAAACATTTTGTTAACAAAAACTTCCAAAATCCAATCATCACGCATCTCGCCTCCGCCCTTCTTTGAATCTATTTTCACCGGGTACTGTTTCATCTGATTCCTGCAGATTATCTATTACACCATTTCTTTCCTAACTTTTCTCTGCTCTACACATTACCGTCCTTCCTTACTACCGTTGAGACGCGTTTTCTTCTCATCCATAATACCTTATTTCCCCTTCGCACCTCAAAACTCCCACCACATATTCACTATCATCTCTTCATTCTTGCCAATGTTTTGTGCAGATTTTCGAAGTGTGTCCTCCCCACAACACTCTAGTCACATTCATGTCATCAGTTACATTCATCTCATAAGTTACGAAAGCACCATCCCTATTTCATCTACTCTCCCCTAATATATGCCTAGTGTTCCATTCTCCTCTTATTCCCTTCATACGTTATATTTATATGGATGTATATGCTAACATCAATCCCTCTCTCCTTATTGGTCCACTCAATATATACGTGCAATATTATATTTATATTTATGATAGGAGCCCACGCATATTGTACTATAAGGCCTGACTTCTGCATGTCGTCTCCTAATGCCCCTATATAACTGCTGCATAATCCCTCAGTATACGCGTGGCATTCCTAGCATCTATCCTAGTCTATACCTCACTATTATATATACACTCCCTGGTACCGTACTCGCGTTTTTCTATTAACCCTATACGTTTACTAACTACTACTACCTACTATATCATATATAGCTTAAATTTATATTATATATAATATATATACATATTAGATATACTATAATAATACTTACTATATATCAATTATCTATACACATGGGTCCTGATACTTATCTCATCTATATTATATAATATACTTACCTATGAGTTATTGGGCACCACTTTACCACTATAGCGCAGCTACATAATGTGTTTATTACCTATATACGCTACCTTGGTTCTTATTCACGGGGCACGATATATATATATATATATCTATACTGTATGACCACCCACTCGCTACCAGTATACAGGTATACTATCCGTAACTATCTGGGGGTGTGTTCCAGCACTGAGCTATTTCATTCAACTACATATCTACTTTGTTATCTCGACTATATATATAGTATATTATCACTATATATATACCTTATCTACTAACTATGTATATATTTTTTATTAATATTACGCCTCCAGGAATGTCCTATACAATCATATATAAGTTACTAGCTACTTGTTATCATAGATATATTGTTACCAATACCTTTTACTCACTTTTATTTAGGCATCTAGGATATATCTAAGCTACTATATTAGACATTATACTTTTTTTTTTGAGTTATTAGCACTATATTATATATAATAATTACTGAATTTTAAATGTATTGAAAATGTGAGGTTGCTTGCTATGAAACATTTTCATGAGCACAGGTCGGAGTTCTACATAAATCCGTTACTACGGAGAGCACATAATAAAGGTAACTGGGTATGTAAAAAATAACCGAACTTATTCGGTAGCGTTACACTGATATAGAAAACAGTACACGTCCGTGTGACGTAAATCTTTTCCTCGAAAACTAGTTAACCCACTTCCAGTAACGGGAGTCATCGGAGTAACGGACGAAACGGATATCTGTGGCACCCACGTCTAGTATAGACTTATTATCTGTCTTATATATATATTAGGTGATGCCCACATTGTATGCCTACCTGCTCCTCTTCATTATAGTATTACCTATACTCGATATATATACTATAATATATATTGATATATATAACCTGATAAGTTTCCACCACTGGAGTGTTTTTTAACCGTGGCTAGTTCACTCTATACAGCCCATCTTAAACGTGATATATTATATATAGGTCATTGATTTTCCTTAGTCTCTATTGATTATAATATGTGAGTTTTAGTATATTTAGTCAACCACATAGTGACGTTTGTAGTTAATGACTAATACATAGTGAGAGTATTATTAATCACTCAATGCCCTGCCCAGAGTAAGAGGAAAACGTACATTATATAATATCACTACCAGATCGGCTCTATAAATCTATTACTATTATACCATAATCACTATCAAGTAGTATCCAGTAGTTTGTTGTTATATATATTATTATATATATATATATATCGTAACACCCATTTCTTCAAGGTCACATCTTATTACTGTACTCTACTATATTTACTATATAGCTTATATTATAATACCTACTTAAATATAATATATATTATATAATATAGGATACTTATATACTTGATCGATCTATCTTGCACCTTTATGTCTTTAGTATCTATCCGCTATTATAGATACACGGATTATTACTACTACTCACTATATCTATTTAGAGATACTCTTACGATGTGTTTTAATTCGATTTATATTCACAATTGTTTTACTTCATTAATATTACACCATTAGCCTTATGTCATCGATATTCAAAATAATATATACATATATTTAGAGGAGTATATAAATAATATGGTAATAAGGAAACAGATACACTGACCTACATATTATATATATATATAATATATAACTAAGCTGCAACTACCATTAATTAATTCATGCGCACCACCACCCCCAACAGAGGTGGACTCTCACTGATATATATTCAATATCAGGTATATAGCCCTATATCCTATATTATTATTGCTTACTATGTAATGATCTATATCAGATACGTATACTGCTACTCTGCAGGTACCCTCTCAATAGTGACGTATACGTTATCCTAGGTACGCGTATTGGTATCAGCACATACTCAATAGTACTCTGCTTATAGACTACTATTGAGGGCCATTATATATATATATATAGTTAGACCGTTTATATAGTATCATATATATATTTCTCTTTATCTTCTCTATTTTTCCATAGAAATTTTTGCTAGCATCTTATCCAGAGTTATATTGTATCTACAATTTAAAATTAAGGAATCTGATGAAGGTCGACACTTTACTTGGAAAATGTCTTAAATATTCTACAAGTTTTAATTGATGTTTTCCATTTGCTTATAATTGTTTATCGTATCCAATTTAAAATTAGAAATAAATTACTTCTCTCTTACAGAGCTATCAATTGGTTGAATAGATGAGATAGATAGATAGATAGATAGATAGATAGATAGAATAGATAGATACGAGAGACTAGAGTAGAACATGAATACCTCTAGAAATTAGATATACGTAGATATGATACTGAGTAGGAGAGATCCGAGTAGATAGTGGATATGAGAGGAATGATAAATAAATAGAGATTTTGATGGATAGAGAACGATAGATAACGAGTAGGCTCTACTAGATAGATCGATAGATAGAAAGCTAGACTAAGATAGATAGATAGATAGATAGATAAGATAGATACGATAGACTAGATAGATAGATAGATAGATAGAAGCAGTTATACGGTATTCAATTTAATTTCAAAGCATAAATGCTTATTCTTCATATACTACTACTACTCAATACTACACTACTACTTAGCGCACTATGCTAACTCTACTACTATCACTACAATTACTGCTAATTGAGTGACTGAAAACTACTACTAAAATTGAAGATTACCTACGACTATCATTATTATTAATTCTTAACTTATTATTATTATTAATTATTAATTATTATAAATTATGATATATTAATTATTATTCCTCTGTATTTCATCTTATATATTATTATATTATTATTATTATTCATTATTATTAATTTTATTAGTATTATGTATTTATATTATGTATTGATTATTATTATATTCATTATTATCATTAATTTATATTAATTATTAATTACTTATTATTATGTCATTATGAGTGATTATTATTTGATGCATTCGAAGCTTTGACAACTTAATTATTATTATTATTATGTTTATTATTATTATTATATTCATTTATATCATTATTATTAATTATTAATTATTATTTCATTAATTATTATTATTATTATGTAATTATTTATTTAATATTATTGATTATTTAATTATTATTATTATATCCATTCAGAGTTTTGGAAGTTGCATAGTATTAGTAGTTTATCTATTATATTATTATTATTATTATTATTATTATTATTATTATTATTCATTGATTTTTCTCGAAAGAAATTATTATTAACTGTAATTAATTATTCTGAAATTAAATATTAATTATTATTATATGAGCTGACATTATATCATTTATTATTATTATTATATTTAATTATTATTTATTAATGTATTATTATTATATATTATTATTATTAATTATTATATATTAATATTTTATTATCATTATAATTAATTATTTTATTATGTATTTATTATTATTATTATATACTTGATTAATTATTGCATTTACTATATTATTATTATTAATTGATTATTATTATTATCTATTATTCCATGCATATTTATTATATTAGTATTTTATCATCACTATCGCTATTCCAAGTTCTCTTGGAAATTGAATGTGGAACACAAGTTTATCAAGAAAAAGTTTTTTAAATATATTTTTAGCCTCTTCCATTTTTAAATAACAGGTAGTAATCACCGACCAACTAGGTGTCAGGAATCATTATCTATTCGACCGTACTGTGATTCTAGTATATATACCATGCCCGTTAGTATTTCTTAGAGGTAGAAGCGTATAATATATAGAGTATACTTATAATTATTATATATTATATACCAGGCTCACGTACCCTTTATTATTACCCATACTAGTTACACCGTTTTCCATCTTACTATTATATATATATATAACTAATATAGAGCCCGTAGTCTCCAGCCGGTTTTCACTAATATATATTTATATATAGCAATATTCCTACTCCATGGCATACTCATATATTATGACTTTTAATTATATATAAGATAAATTATATAATATAGTTAGTACTACCTATATATATAAATATATTAATATATATATAATATAAATATAATATATATATATTAGTACAATATAAGTATATAATATAGTATATATAATAATATATATATCTATATCTATATAATATATATCTATATAATATTTATTATATTAATCTGCAATATATATATACTAATATATATATAATATACTTATATGTATATATATATATATTATATATAGTATATATATTGATATTATATATAATTATATAATAGTAGATTTTTACTACGCTTATATATAATATAGTATTATATACTAAATTGACCCTAAGATTTGTTAAGTATATATATAGTATATACCCGCTTGTACTATATAACTACCGAGTAGCACTCCTGGCTGATGCCCTTATAAAGTTTTTTGCCTAAACGGTTTGGATATAGCCGCTATAAAGTGGGACTAGCGTCTCACCACTATACCCTACCGGCAGTGTGGCTTTGGTGTCGTCCTACTCTCCCTTTATCTTATATATATTTCTTTAGGGCTACTCTAACACCGTCTCTGAGGAGCTACTAGATAGAGGCAATATATAGTCTATAACCTTCATATATAGCAGCATGATTGTGTGAAAAGGTACTATTTACGTAAACCTAACCCATAGAGTATATCCCGTAGAATAAATCTTGTAAAAGCCTTCGAATAACTACTGATATTGGATATGATATAAGAAATGTAACACGAAGAAGAATATATTAAATAACTAAAAATATCTAGAGAGCACAAGGAGATTATTAGCTTAACATACGGTTATATATTTTTTATATTCATAATATCGGGAGATTACTTTCTCTCGAGGAGTACGAGTAGGCGGTTCCTTAACCATAATAATAACTTTGTCAACCATTCTTATTACTTAAATACGGGGAGCCATGGGGGGGGCGGGGTGTCCTACACAGATCGATCTATTGCATGTATATCTATTAGCAACAATTCCATTTTACTGAGAGTGAAAGTTCGATAAGTTTTTCTATTATTTCCTAATATTTAAGAGAGAGAAAATTACAAATTTAATCATAAAAAACACATATATACACA
>JABUQX010103506.1:12500-15000 GCA_015478945.1 Trachelipus rathkii
ATATTAATATATATATATATATATATAAAGAGTAGTAGTTATATATATATATATAGTAGTTATTATATTATATAGAATAAATGAAAGTACGTTGAGATGGTTTGGTCATGTGGAAAGGATGGATGACAGTCGGTTGGTTAAGGGGATGTATAGTGGTGTGTGTGTGTGTGTGTGTGTGTGTGTGTGTGTGTGTGTGTGTGTGTGTGTGTGTGTGTGTGTATTTAATTTCATTTTAGTTTTGCATATAAATACAAATTTGATTTGCAAAAGTAATAGAGTAAAAAATTTAACTTTTAACTAAATTACTTTTTCTTGTAAAATGTTTTAAATATTGTATCGTGGAAACTTTAATCTATCATCGAAAGCAATTTCAAAATACCAAAAAAAAAGATGTTATTTATGTATAGCAAAAATTATCCTTCTTGCTCTCTTAGCAGCAAATTTAATTGATTGTTTAGCTATGATGAACACTCATTAATAACCAGTTCTGTTATATTTCCACCCTTGAGATAGGGAGGGAGGATGTTTTGAAAATTTCACAGTAGAGAAATACCATTAAAGAGTGCACGTTAGGACGTTAGGAGTGAGATACGAGTAGATGCTAAAATTCTTAGCAATCCAAATAGACCAAAATTATTTTAAAAATTATAAAATTTTTAATACATATCGATGGGATAACTTTACCAAGATTAGTAAGTATGGATCTATGGCTCACGAACTTGCTCTCTAACTGGTTTGGAAAATCGTCATTTTACATTAATTCTGAAAGAGAGAGAGAGAGAGAGAGAGAGAGAGAGAGAGAGAGAGAGAGAGAGAGAGAGAGAGAGAGAGAGAGAGAGAGAGAGAGAGAGAGAGAGTACTGGCTCCACGATTCGACCCAAGCGACTCTAAGCATTCTCATTTCTTCATTAACAAGAAGCACAAGTTCTGTTACAACTCCCAAAATGATTGAAAATATTTCATCGATGTTTTTCGCGAAAATCTTTTAAAACGAGCATCACATTTTCAATAGGAGAGTATTTACTGTAATTAATGATGGAGACTGTGATGTAGTAGTACATCATGGAAGAGTGAAAAAAAAGTGAAGAGTGAAAAAGAGTGAAGAGTGAAGAAGAATAAAGTTGAAATCATCATAATTAAATTTATATCCTATTTGCTGGCAGTGATTACAGATTTCTAAAAATTAGAGATTTTTAAAGATGGTTCAATATCTTAATCAATCTCAAGTTCCACGAAAGCTTCGACAATTGTTTTTAAAACGGGGACAAGCCTAAATGGTCGAAAGGATACTGGGTCGACAGGAAAATTGTCGACAAAACCTCAAAAAAATTTACTGTACAGCCCGCCGGTTAGGCAAGGTTAGGTTAGGTTAAGTTAGGTTAGGTTAGGTTAGGTTAGGATAAGTAGGTTGGTTAGGTTAGGTTAGGTTAGGTTAGGTTAAGTTTTGTTGGATTCGTTACAGAAACTCTAAATAACCAGATTTTTTTTTTTTTACAAATGTCTACCCAATTTCCTGCCACTATTTGGGTATAGGTCCTTAAAACCTTCACTAAATCATAACAATCCATCGTGATTTTTAACCCAGCCGAATTCATACATTCGGGTTAATTTCGTCCAATTTTGTGTTTTGGAAAATCTTTCATATTTTTTCAATTAACATAGTTGTCCCCATGAGTGACCTCTAAAATAGTTCCCAGTTGTTTTCACTTTGACAATAAGGTTTCCAATATGTTGAACTTCACACGAATACAAGCAGCAATGAGCTTACGATGATGATGGATATGCTCACAGCTTAACGCCTCTAAACTTATTCATCGCTTCGGCACCGTCATATCGTTAGACTGGTCAGAATTAATATTACGTTAATAGTAGTGATAGTGAGTTTACGATGAGACATGACGAACACCCTCCTTGATTAGGGATCTGCCCGTGAGTGGTGGTGACATCTGTTAAAAAAATATACCGTAATCCAATCAGAGAGTCACTACTTATTTCAACCTTAATAGCATTGCTCAGCTACATATTTCTTCTTTATGGTACTGAATCACCCACAACCCTAAAAATCTTCACTGAGCCACAAATGTATGCTTTATTTCTCAGTGGTATAATCCAATTTACTTTGATTATTATTTTATATGGTTCTAAATTTAAAATTAATAGATTGATGTCAAACACTTTATCGTTTAAATACTGGTGGTATCCTGAATCCTCAACCCACCCTTATTACGGCCTTTGGCATATATATATATATATAGTTATATATATATTATATATGTTATTATATATATATATATTATATATAGTTATTATTATTAAGGTTATTATAGCATGTTATTATTAGATATATATTATTATACTGTTATAAAGATATATATAATATATATATATATATATATATATATATATATATATATATATATATATATATATATATATATATATATATATATATATATATATATATATATATATATATATATATATATATATATATATATAT
>JABUQX010103506.1:17500-54539 GCA_015478945.1 Trachelipus rathkii
TTAATTGATTTAGGTTTGAAATTCTGAAATCCACTTTAGTAACTCGGAAATCAATGAGACCTTTTTTATAAAATGTATGTACAGGACTCATCTCAAATTTATTTACGTTAATAAAAGAACGAAACCAGTAACAGTGCCAAGAAAGTTTATCATAGTCTGTCTCTTTTAGTTCATGGGCAACACCAGTGCTGCAAGGATTCACTTTTAATCTCTTTGTAACCCTCAACACAGTGGCTGGTGACAGTCCAACCTGTAATAAGAATTTTCCAGGGAATTTTTGGTGTTAGCATGACAAATACTGTAGCACAGAAATTCCTCAGCGGGAACAAAGCCAGTTAACAAAAAAAGGAAAAAAAATGGTCTGCCTGGTTTCTTTCGATTCTGTGCCACAATTTTTTTAATGAAAAATGATAATGTTGGATTGTTTGTAACTGCTGATCTAGGGAATTTCAATTCAAACTCCTCTATCACATATGATTTACTAGCACAATACGTCTCCACCACAAATTCACGTTCGTCTATGGAAGGCGAGATTGCCCACAAAACACAGCAGAATAAACGCTCCAGTGCGATTGGTGCGTAACTTTGTTTTTCAAAGGCAACAACAAGTTACTTTTGAATATAGTACCGTCACAACGAATATTATGGCAGAAAATAGAATGTTTCCTGGAGTGTAAATTCTGATCTCTCTCATCACTTTCTTATCTTCCGGAGTACTTTCTTTATGTTTTTTATGAAACACCAGGTGCATATATGCAGGGTATTTCGAGGTAACCAAATTTTTCAGGTGCCAAAAGTTAAGCATGTCCAAGTTTATACTAAATGATAACTAACGACTCATGGGTTTTATATATCCTCTCGGGTATCACTCGAGGCATTGTAATTGCATGTGGAACACAACCTGCATTCCTTGATCTCTTCTATCAACTCTGCAACGTTGTTAACAAACTTTGGAAACACCCTGTTTAGTGTATATATATATATATATATATATATATATATATATTATATATATAATATATATATATAATATATATATATATATATCTATACAATATATATATATTAATATATAAATAATATATATATATATATATAATATATATATAATAATATATATATATATATATATAATATATAAATATATATATATATATATAAATTATATATATATAGTCGGTCGCGGTTGTTATACTTATTATATCGAGATTATGCTGATTTTTAGAGTTATTTATAATTGGTTTTTTTCTTGAATGTTATTTTTGAGCATTATATAATATGATCTAGGTATTTATATTATTTATGTATCATTTGTATAATATTATGTAATTGGAGTATTATATTATTGTATATTATTATTATTCTATAAGTTTGTTAAGTAGTACGATTTTTGATTAGTTAAGTATATTGATTTGGGATGTTTGTGGTTTTATTTTATTGAGACTTGAAGCTATGATGTTATTTATATTGTATTTCGTTATAGTTAGTTTATTTTTATCGATAATATATCATTGATATAGTTGTTTTTGCTATATATAGAGAGAGTGATAGTAGTCTAGGGGGAATTTTTTGTATTAGAGTTAGTCGCTGAGTATGCAAATAAGTAAGTTGTATTTTATATAGTTATATTATTATTAGGTTTTTTATGATGGTTCATTGTATAATAAGTAGGGTTAATTTTCCCAGATAACAATGAATTGTTTATTATGTGGTTTTAAATGTAACTAAACTTTTTAAGTTATTTCATTATTTAGAATAAAATCGGTCAGAATCAGTTTTCATGAATTACTCTCAAAATATCAGTGCCAGGAGTAAGTGTAAGAGCTAATTTAGTTATGATATAAATAGGGGCATTTTCTTTGTAGATAACAGATTAGCTGTATGGATTCGTATATGCATATACTGTTATAATATATAAGATCATAGTTATTCTCAGTGTTTAATTAAACGTATTCAGAGAGAGAGAGAGAGAGATCTCGATTTATTTATTTCAAAAAGAAAAAGTGATTTTTTATTAATATTTGATGATATTAGTTTGTATAATGTGGATTAGAGAAGAGTTATAACCATTTTACACTTTAAAGCAGTATTTCTCGTAATCATAAATTATTTAGATTATGATTATTTGTTTTTAATATAAAGGGAAGTATTATTATTTTATGTATTGTACAGTATCTTGTGTTATAATTATGTATTATTATTAATTATTACTGTTAATTATTATAAGCGATTATAATTATTTAGATGATTATTGTTAGGAGTGCTTTTAGGTTAACTTATGGATAATATCAGATAATATTATTTCGTCTTTATTTAGTTGTGTATTTGTGCGTATGTCTATTATTATGTAGGCACGTGGTAGGTGAGTTTTTGGTACGTATTGATTAGTTTAATAGAATAATCTGTGTCTATAAAATAATTGCAGCGATTGCTGATAGGTTATGTCGTAGAGGGTATTATGTTGCATAGGAGTAAGATGTATGCTAGTTTGTAGTATTAATTAATGACAATAAAAGTGGGGTTATCGTCGATTCACTCTTTTTTTGTTTTTATTATCTTTTTTATGTCATATCCCTATTGATTTTTTTTTTCATTTGTTTAACTTACTCATTTTCTTGCCTCGTTTTCCTATTTACATTTATGCATTTCTTCCTTTTTTTTTTTTGTATTTTGGTTTTATTTTTTTTTAGGGATTTTTTTGTTGAACTCATCTTTATTTCTTTTTTTTTTTGTGTTATTTTTTTTTTTTGTTTTTTCTTTCTATGTGGCGTCGCGGTGTGTTTTCGGTCGATATTCTGGGGTGTGTCGAGGTTCTTTCGCTTCGCGCTGGTATATTATTTTTCTGTCTCTGGGTTTGGGGATTGGCGCTTTTGTCGTTTTGGTTTGGTTCATTTTGGCATGTTTTCTTTTATCTATTTTTTTCGTTTGGTTTTCAGTTTTTTGATGGGTTGTGGTCGTTTTTTGTTGGTCGGGTCGGTTTTTCTTTTGGGGTAATGGTTTTCGGTTTGGTTTAGGTCGCGTTTGGGCGTTTGCGAATCCATGCTTTTTCTTGGGCATTTGCATGCTTCTGCGTATTGTATATTCTTGTGGTTTTTGCTTTTCACGTTGCCGGGGCTTGGTTTCGTTGACTTTATTATGCATGAGGTTATGTGGTGTTTCTCGCAGTGGGGTTTTTTTCTTTTAATGTTTGGCTCTGTTGATGCCGGTACTTAGCATGATTGTCCATGTGGGGTTGTGGGGAGGTGGGTCGAGCAGTATGGCGTGCTTGGGTTTTGTATTTTTAGCGCGCGTTGCATTTCTGCTGCGGTAGTGCGGAACTTTCTGTGGTGTGCTTTTTTGTTATCTTCGTTTTTTGCTTTTTTCGTTTTTTTCGCTCGGTTGTCTTTTCGTTGCTTTGTGCTTGAGTCGTTGTTATTTTATTTTTTGCGTGCGGGTTGGTTTCGCTTAGTCGTTGATCTGGTTTGTTTTCGGTCCGTTCCGTTTCATTAGTGTGCCGTTGGTTTGATAGCTTTTGCATTGGCTTCTTTTTTGCGGATCGGCTGCGTGGCTTTTCGGATTTTGTTTTGCTGGGTCCCCTTTATTTATGAGTTTATCGTTTCGGTTTGTTTTTGTATTGTGTGTTGTCCTTTTTTTCTTCAGTTTGTTTTTACCCCCGTATTTACCCGCTTTCGTTGCTTGTTCTTTTCATGGTGTTTTATAGTCTTATTTGGTCTTGGGTTATTTGGATTTGGCGTGAGGTGGTTTCTTGTGTTGAGTTTTTTATTTTTGGTTCTTTCTTCCGCGTGTTTTTGTTTTACGTCGATTGATTGTTGGGGTTTTTTGGCTATTTTTTCGTTTTCTTTTTTAGTTGGATATTAGGGGCATATTTGTCGCGTGCATTTTGCGCGTTTTTTTTTGCGCTTGGTCGTGCCTTTTTATCCTGGTGTTTGGATCATTTTTTTTGAGGGGAGGGTATCATTCGAAAATAGGTTTTTATCCTTGGGCAGATTTTTGTTTGTGGGCTGTCTTTCTGAGCTGTGACGCTTGAATTTTGTCGTTTTTTTGGCTCAGCAAGTGTCAAAAGATTGTGCTCTACGAGCCACAGCTCCTCCTCATATTCCTTTTTTTGTGTCTCATTGCCGTGTTACCGGCGCCGTTTTGGCGGATTCGGTCTGTTGCCGCACTTGTGCCGGTCGCTAGTTTTTGAGTTGTTCATGTTATGCATTTCGTGCGCTGCGGTGGGCGCTTTTGGTTTCGGATGGTTTGCGTTTGGCGGGAGTGGCGGCCGTTTTTTAATTGTTTGTCGGACGGGACGCTTTTTTGGTTTCTTCGCTCGTACGTATTGTTTTGTTCTCTTTGATTTGACGATTTTTTCTTGTTTTCGAATCGCCGTATCTTCATTTCGTTCGACTTTCCGTGTCGGGCTTTTTTTTTCTTGGTCTTTCTTCGGGTGGATTTGGCGGGATATCGATCTCATTGGTGAAAATACTTTATTTTTTTGTTTTTTTTTTATCTTTTTCGCTCAAGATGTTGTTTTTTCTTTTATTTCAATATACGCTTTTTTTTTTTCATTTTGGTTAGTCCTTCTTATTTTTCATTTAACGTCCTCTCCTTTTTTATAGTGGCCGTCGGCCGTCGTACTTATTCGGTGCTTTCTGCCCGGTTGAATCTTTACGCGCGTTTTTTTTATCTAGGTTTTTTTGTTTTTTTTTGCCTTGTTTTGGGTTCGTTGAGCGCTTTCGCCTTCTATTTGGACAGAATGTTTCTTTTCTGGTGTTTTCCCGTTTTTTTGCGTCTTTTGTTTTTTCTGATGTTCTTACTTTTGATCGTTTTTCTCTGGCCCTCGGCGCGTCTTCATCTGCTTTGCGTTACTGCTTATATTCCGGTTGGTTTAGGCCGTGCTTACTTCTCTGTGTTTTATCCGCGATCGGGGGTTTTTTCTTGGCCGCTTTGATCGCCGCCGTAGTATTGTAATTACATATTTCCTTGTTGTTTTTTTCGTCTGCGGATGGGTTTAATTTTTAGCTCCGTTCTTTTCGGCTGACGAAGTGTTAATTGACCGTTGTTTTTCATTTCGCTTTGTTGTCGATGTTCTTTCTGATGATTTGGGCCGAGTTGCATGGCGCGATTGCGGGTGGGGGCTTGATCTTGTTCGTCGCGCGTGCATTTGCTCGGATGTTGGATTTTTATTTCGCGTACTGATACGTGCGTTATTTTGTTATTCCTTGTCATATTTGGGTTTGTTCGCGTGTTTTGTGCTTATGGCGGGATTGCCCCGCGGTGTTCATTTTTTTTCGACCGATTGGCAGGTTTTGTTTTCGTTCGTCGTATTGACGTTGGCTTTGGTTTCCATCCGTTTTGTTTTTTGTTGTCCGTTAGTTGGTGGCCATTTCGAATGTTTTTTTCTTGCAGGGCTGTTGTTTGTCCCCAACAGTACAGCATCTGAATGCGATGTTTTTGTTTTGTGCAATTTTGTAGTTTGAATGTTTTCCTGGAGGGGTGTGACTGTTTTTGTCTTTTCTTCTAGTTTCCCGACTGAAGCTTTTTCTCTAATAGTCATTGGAACCTTTCGTCCATTAAGATCAGGTCTTGGTATTGTGGCCCCTTGCGGTAGGATAGGAATTTGATTGTCGTTGGCTTTTTCGACCTTTTTGGGCATTTTAGTGTTATTTCTTCCATCATATCTGTCCGCAAACTCATCAAAATCGCTATCTGGGATATCTCTTTTTGATCTTTTTTTTCGGGTTATTGGGACCGATTTTTTCCTGTGAGTTTGGGGGATCTTTTACGTTTTCTTGGTTGCGCGATCGTGATTTTCTCAGGTCGATTGCTTTTTTGCCTTGGGGGTGTTTTGCCTTTTTTTGCCTCGGGGATGTCTGTTGGGAGCACTTTTTTCGTGGGCTTTCTTTGTGCGCGGTCTGGTGCTTTGCATGCTTTCTGGAGGTTTCTCTATTTTCGCTGTGTTAATTCTTGTTGTTCTGATAGTACAGCCTTTGGTCATATTTTGGACCGAGTTGCTAACCTTGTATACTGTTGGCGCTAGTTCCCCGTGTTTGGCCGCGCCACTTGGCTTGCGAGTTGTGCGTTTTCTTCCCCTGTGAGTTTTTTCTCGTTTCTCGCTGGACGTTCGTTGGGGAGGCGTGTGCATGAGTTTTTTTATGTTTTGTCGGGCCCGGGAGGTTTTTTGCCCCCTTCTCCCGGATCCGCGCGCACCTTTGTTTCTTCTAGGTTGCGTTTTTTCGTTTTTTGCCGGTTTTTGTTCTCGTTATCTCGGGGCCTTTTCGGTTATTGGCTGTTTTCGGTGAGTGCGCGCCATTCTGCGACGTCTTGCGTGGGGTGTCACCTTTTATTGTGCTTTTTATTTTCTCATGTTGATTATACGTTTTAGTATCGGGTTTTTCTGTTTGTGTGGTGTGCGGCGGGAACTTTAAGGTCGCCCCGGTGTGGTTGGTGCCTTGCAGCGTTCTGATTTTGAGTTAATTATTTTTTGTTCCTTTGTTGATTTCTCTAACTATTTTTGCCTTTCATAATTTTGCTCTTGTTGTGATTCGTCTGTTCTTCATACCTTTTTATGATTATTTTCTTAGTTTTTCTTTTTTTGCCATTTTCTTGACTATCTTGTTGTCGGTTTATCGGTTCCTGTTTTTATTCCGGGTACGCTGGAGTTAGGCCGTTTTTTTTTTTTCCTTCGACCACGTTATTTTGTTCGCTTTGGGATGGCGGCTGGTTATCTTTTTTTGCTTCGACTTCGTCGTTTGTTCCCTGTGACACTTCGTTCGGGTTTTACTGCAGGTTTTAAATGCACTTGCCTTAATTCGACTTGTTTTTGTGAATTGTTTTTTTCTTTGGCATTTTGACATTTTTGCACTTGCTTGTTTCTTCTTCGTTTTCCTTTCGTTCCCTCATGCCGTATTTTTCCTCCGGTTGGCGTTAAGGTCGTTTTTTTCACTTTCTTTGCCGTTCCATCTTGTGGCTTGGGTGCGCGGCTGACACGCTTTTTCTTTTCTCCTTAATTCGTCGCGCTCTTTCGTTCTATCCGGTTGCGCGTCGTGCACTTATATGCGGTCGCTGTTTCGCTCTGTGATTGCCAACTTTTGTGGAATTTTTCTTTGGTTTTCCTTTTTCCCCCCATTGCTTCGTTTACTTTGTTTTTCGCCCATCCACTATTGCTGCCTCGCTTTTAGGATCGACTGTATTTGATTGAAGTACGTCCGTTTTTTGTGCTTTTGCTTCGCGGCCCAGGTTTTGTTAGCCCCCTCATATTTTTTCATTTTTTTTTTCCCCTCTTTTTTTATTTCATATTTCACGTTTTTACCGACACGCGTAAATTTTCTGGCAGGTTAACTTCTGGATTTCTATTTTTTTTTTTTTTCCTTTTTTTTTACTGCTTGTTCTCCCTTTTATGATACCTATTTTTGCCCCTTGTCCTTTTTTTTCCCGCCTCGTTAGGACGTCACCTTTTTGCCATCTTGGACAGTTTAGTTTTTTTCTCTTTTGGCTTTGGCGAGATTTGTTATTTCGGTACTTTGCCGTTACGCCGTTTGCCGTCTTTTGGCTTAGCGTGACATTTTTGCCCGGGTCGTAGTTGATCGAGTGCCCTTTTAGGGGTATCTATTGTTTTCTATGGTTTTCATTACTCGAGTTAGTTGTTTTTCTTTCATCCGCTTTTGTGCTTTCTTTGTGTTGATTTTTGCTTGCTTAGCCCTTCGCTTATATTAGTTAGGGCCGTTATTTGCGGTCTTTTTTCGTACTTTTGCCGCTTGCCTTCCCGATTTATCTCCAGGCCTATTGATCTTTCAGGTTTTACGTAAGTTTTTCGTGACTGGCCTTTACGGGTTCGTCGCGTTTTTCCGCAGGGTTAGGCCGCTTCATATTTTTTTTTTTGACACTCCAATCGCATTTTTCGTTTTCTTGCATGTCCTTTTCGCTGTGGTGCCGGCTGTTTTGTTGGCTTTATGGCGTTTACTCTACTTTAGGTTCTCGGTATGATTTCGTTTTCTCTGCCTTCTCTGCGATTATAGATTCTTTCCCTTTTTATAACATGTCGGGCCCATTGCGCGCCCCGTTTTTTCCCGGTCTTGGTGATGCTTGATACGCCTCTCGCTTCGCGCGCTGTTTTTCACGCCCTTTTGGTGTGTTTCTATTTTGGGTGCTCTTTTTTCCATTTTCTTTACGCTTATTTTGTTGGGTTTTGGTCGCGCGGCCGGTGTTCTCCGTTTCCTTCGTATGAGTCGCAGTTCGATGGGTTTTTCGTTGCTTGGTGAGCCCATCTTCCTTTTTTTCATTTTTCGGTTTGGCTCTTTTTTTTGACGCCTCGGCCTGCATGCGTTGTATGATTTGATGGTTCGGTGGCTGGCTTTGGTCTGCTACTCTGCTCTGCCTGCCTGCTACGTTCGTTTTTGCTTACTGCACTGCGTTCCGGCATTTGTTTTTTCTCTCTTTCTTAGTGTTTGCGGTTTTTTCCTTCCGATTTTTTACCGGGGCATTTATCGTTCTTCTGCCATTGTTCCATCCGGGTTGGGTCTATTTTTTGCGTTCGGCTTTTTCTGACTGCTCACCATTTTCGACTTTTCTTCCCTTTTTTTCGTTCTCTTTTTTGCGCTTTTTTTTCGACCCGCGGCGCACACATTCTTCTCGGTTTTTTGGGCTCCCTCCCTGTTATTGGTGGGAGTTTCGGTCGGGAGTTTTTTTACCCCTCCCCCATTCATGCGACTGTTTGATTGAACATTATGAGGCCCGTGGGCGTTGTTCTTCGTTTTCTTTTGACTCATATCTCAGATGGATTATCCGACAGACGCTTTGGAGTTTATTGTTTATTTAATACCCACTCGGATCTTTCCGTTTACCCCATTTATCTGTTTCGTGCGAATGGGTATGTGCTGGTAAGCACTCGTTCCACCAGAGACATACATGCATATGCGCCTTCTACTGAGCAGCCACTTTTTCTCTCTTTTTTTTTCCCCGCCTGCGGGGCATTTTCGCCATTGCGTTGCTTGATTGCCCTTGTGGGCATCCTTTCCTTGTCTACACATCTACAGATACACCGAACTGTGACGCTAATGGCCTGGGCCCATCAACCGCTGACTCCGCTTTTTCATCCGACACACTTTGCGCTCCTCACGTGGCATCAGCGCGGCCGACAGACCGACATATGGGCCCGCTGTGGACCCACGCACAACTGACCACACACTTCGGGCGTGGGTTATGCTGTATTTTCACTGTTACGTGAACTTTTCCGTGATATCGATCACGCCCATTCTCTCTTGTGTTGGTTTCTTCGCCTACGCTTGGGTGTTACTTTCTGGTTACTTTTTTCGCGCCGCACGACGCATCTTTCCGCTCCCTTTGGGCGAGCCTGTCGACCCCCCTCATCTTGATGAAATGCTCACCCCCGATCTTACGCACACACACCTCACATACGGACACTAGAGGTCTTTTTTTTCGCCCATTGCCCGACCGGCTGTCCGACCATGCATGGTTTCCTGACACTGCGTAGCGCTTCTAACGTTTCAATACACCCTCTCCAGTGCGGGCACTTTAGTTGCCCGCTTTAATCCATATATAATACACCCCGATTGCTTCATGTGTCATCCTTTCCGCTAGTGGTGGTATTTTTAAATAACTT
The DNA here is from genome assembly GCA_015478945.1 of Trachelipus rathkii. NCBI lineage: Eukaryota > Metazoa > Arthropoda > Malacostraca > Isopoda > Trachelipodidae > Trachelipus > Trachelipus rathkii. Next base: position 27,105 of record JABUQX010103506.1, read on the forward strand.
CTTTGGTTACTTACGTCGCCCTTGCCAACACACATACACGACACATATCTACGCAAGTTTTGGACAACTCAGGCGTCGCTTTTTTTTATTTTTTTGTCCGCCCTTACGACCGCTGATAACGTCGGTGGATCTGACATTCTTGTTTTCCATTTGCGAGCATTACAACTTGAACTTCGTTGCGGTTTTCCTCTTTTGTGTGTTTTTTCTCCCACGCTTGCACTTCCTCTGCTTTTGGGTTTGGCGGGCATTTTTGCTTCGATGGCTTGTGGTTTTCTTTCCGAACTTTGTGCAGTTTTGCACCTCTTACCATTTACCCGCTCTAAAGCGCTCCCTTTCGCTTCGAAATTACTTTAGCCCGTACCCCGGTTCCCCATTTGCCCCGCTCCCAACTGCGCCTCCTTTACATTTGAGTTTCAGACACACCACGCCTTTTCGCTCCGCCTTTGTTCATCACTTTGAAAGCCCCTGCGGCATCCTTCTTAATCCACTGGCCTCTTAAACGTACGAACGGTGCGGAGTCTTGCTTTCCCCGGCCCCGTAATCTTTTGTGGCCTTATCCCGCCTGGACTCCTCGCCAAAATTTTCTTTGGCGGGGCGCCCTTTGGTCAAAGGCAACGTAACTGTTTTATTTTTTCATTGCTGCCGTTCTATTCCTTTTTTTTTAGCAAATTTTTCCAACCGCACCCTCTCCACCAATAAACATATATTTCATGGGCATAAGCGAGGATCTCGCATTGATCTCAATTTTTTAATAAACATTTTTTCAAAGTTGTCAGTATTTACTTAAATAGCTTTCAATGAAATAATAATTTTTGAACATACTTCAAGAAAAAGGTACCCTCGTGCATATATTTATTTGTATCTGTAATGTTTTTTTTTTTACGCATTTTAAAATTTTCTTTATTGTTATAATAAATGTATTTCATAACCCTCCAATAATTTTTCTCTTATTAACATCCAAGTGTGTTTATAAGAGCAATTCTTAAATGTGCATTTTTATTGATGTTAAATAAATTTATTTAATTTTTATTATTTATTTATTTCCCCTAATCTTTTTTTTTAAAATTGAATTTTATTTTTTAGGTACATCTACCTAAAAATTTTTTTTATAAGTAAATAATAAGTAATATCATAACAATATATATGTATCATTAATTTTATTAGAAGCTCGCGATGTCGTCGACGAGGTTTGCAATTAAACGACCAACCGACAAGTACGTGGTTAAATTTTACAACAAGATTATCGATCATTTACTGCGGCAAGTATGTTTAGCGAGCTGCGAACCGAATTCCGTTTTAAATTTGGAATTCGGGTACGGGGGCTTAAAATTGTTTGAAAATGAATATTTGAACGAAAAAATCGCGAAAAGGTTGAGGTTTATTTTTCGGTTAACTAAAAAATACGATATACGATTAAACATGTTTTGCGAGAGCTCAGGGAACATCATCGGCCTAGCGAACTGGATCCTTTTTTCCATGTGGGAGAGTTGCGCGCGTTGCGAGGACGCCGCTTCCGTCGCGAAAGGAACTCCCGCGGAGTTATCCTTTCGTCGGTTTTCTGGAACTGACGACGACGACGAAGAGGTATTAGATAAAAAATACGAGGGCGTTTGCGACTCAATTTGGGAAAACGCGTGCCCTCAGTGCATGGAAACGTTTTGGATTTTAAAGACCGCTAACGACTTATTCGTCTCGTCCGTTTTCTCGGAGTTGGAAGACGAATGCCGCGATGGAGCGAGTGGAGTGGGTAAATTCGTCAAAGCTTTCTCGAATTTGGTTTTTAACGACGGGACGCTGGTATTATCCCGGTTCGATAAAGGCCAAAAAGGCGCGTTGAAAAGACTGCGGCAGAAGCGAATACGACGATCACGACGACTTTTAACACCGAGAGGTCTCTTACCAGAAAGAGATATCCGGTATGTTCAGAAGCACCATTTCCCGTCGTATTTGAGAACCTTGGTCGCGTGTAAGAATAGTTTCGCGCCATCGTTCGTAAATCTTTTCAACGCGCCTTTTTGGCCTTTATCGAACCGGGATAATACCAGCGTCCCGTCGTTAAAAACCAAATTCGAGAAAGCTTTGACGAATTTACCCACTCCACTCGCTCCATCGCGGCATTCGTCTTCCAACTCCGAGAAAACGGACGAGACGAATAAGTCGTTAGCGGTCTTTAAAATCCAAAACGTTTCCATGCACTGAGGGCACGCGTTTTCCCAAATTGAGTCGCAAACGCCCTCGTATTTTTTATCTAATACCTCTTCGTCGTCGTCGTCAGTTCCAGAAAACCGACGAAAGGATAACTCCGCGGGAGTTCCTTTCGCGACGGAAGCGGCGTCCTCGCAACGCGCGCAACTCTCCCACATGGAAAAAAGGATCCAGTTCGCTAGGCCGATGATGTTCCCTGAGCTCTCGCAAAACATGTTTAATCGTATATCGTATTTTTTAGTTAACCGAAAAATAAACCTCAACCTTTTCGCGATTTTTTCGTTCAAATATTCATTTTCAAACAATTTTAAGCCCCCGTACCCGAATTCCAAATTTAAAACGGAATTCGGTTCGCAGCTCGCTAAACATACTTGCCGCAGTAAATGATCGATAATCTTGTTGTAAAATTTAACCACGTACTTGTCGGTTGGTCGTTTAATTGCAAACCTCGTCGACGACATCGCGAGCTTCTAATAAAATTAATGGTACATATATTTATTTTGTTATTTATTTACTTATTTATTTACTTATAAAAAATTTTTTTATTGTAGTTACCCGTAAAAAATAAATTTCATAAAAAATGGGATTTTAGGGGGGAAATAAATAAAATAAATAAAATTAATAAAATTTATTTCAACATTCAAATAAAAATGCACATTTAGAATTGCTTCTGATAAACACATTTGTATGTTAATAAAGAAATTATTTGAGTGGTTATGAATACATTTATATAACAATAAAGAAAATTTTAAATTGGTTAAAAAAACATTTACACGTACAAATAAATATATGCACGAGGGTGCGCCTGTCAATGTATGTTACAAATTATTTTATTTCATTTAAAAGCTTATTTATTTTATGCCCCACAACTTTGAAAATTTTATTAAAAAATTTATGATCATCGATATCCTCTCTGATCCCATTAATTATATGTATTGTTTTGGGAGTAGTTTCGTGAAAATTTTCTAAAAAAAAGAATATACTGTCATCAAATAAAAAATAAACATCTTCCTTTAGCCATAAGTCGCCCTCAAAGAAATTTTCTCTATTATTGCCAAGGTCGAAGCCACTTAATAATTTATACTGGCCGGGTAAATCAGGACTCCGCAGGCCTCCGTATCGTTTAATATTCCATTGGATAAGAGTATTTCCGCAGGTGTCTTTCAAAGTTATGAACAAGTTCTTGATCGAAATGCTTTTTTTTTCTTCATAACTCAAATTGATAAGCGATTCGCGTTTTTTAGCGGGGCAAATTTTAACCTTTTTTTTACGTTCTAAATATCGATCGAAATTGAGCTCTAGAGTCGTTTTTAAAGGTTGAATATTGTTCAGAACTTCACAAAGGTCGGTAATAGAAACACCATCCATCGACAAAATTCCCTCCAACCCAAAGCATATTGTAATCTTTTCAAGCTTTGGAGAAACACAGCAAATATGATTTAAAACCTCAACGAAGTCAATTTTTAATTCTCTCAAATTTTTAAAAACATATTCATGATCACCTACGTTATCATCTGCGTTTTTAAGGGCGGACAAAAATAAAAAATATCTACGCCTGATTTCCAAACTCGTTAAATTCGGGAATGTTTCGGCAATTTTCATACTTAAATATTTAGGACCAAGATTAGATTTATAAAATTCATCCACCACTAGCTTTAAATTATACACATTTTCAAATCTGGAAGGGGATGAAATCGCACTAAATTTCGCATTTCTTTGTAGGATGGTATTAAATTCGCAGAGATCTCCTATCTTCAGTTCTAGGAAACCATCAGTTTTTCTGATCATCCTTCGCAAATTGGTTCTAAAAAAAATTATATCCCAAGCGCCGATTATTTTCTCTTCTAATATCGTGTGATTCATTTCACAAATAGGTGGTCGACATCGTCCTCCCATATAATCGAAATTGCCGGTCTTTCGCTCGAAAAAGTAACGCATTAAAAACACCATAGCGTAGCGAATTGACCTACACAAGAGACATATTGGTGCGATTATTCTATTTATTTCACGAAATTCACTAAACATTTGGTAAAATTTTTTATTCATCATTATTATTTCCCACTGCTCTTCTGATTGTGTTATGTCTTCATCTTCCACTATTTCTTCCCCATATTCTTCTTCTTCTTCCGTCGTTTCTTTATCCACTCTATTTTTATTCGCAATTTTCGGATAAATTTCGGATCCATTTTCGGTGATTTCCCATTCCATTATTCTTCGATTTTCAATTTCGACCACCATAAATATACTAGATAAGCGTTTATTGCGGCACAATTTGCATTCAAGTCTAACGCAATTTTCGAATTCGCCGCAATGGTCGAACCAAAAAAGGTGGTGTACGTTGGGAAATAATTTCTCTTCGAGTAGAAGCTCAATTACAAAACTTTAAATCGCTTTAGTTTTTTTCTTAGCAGCATCAATACCCATCGCTTTTATCGAAGACGTTAAGGGTGGAAATGTGGTTTTTACGAATACCGATGATATCTTAAGTAAACCTGTACCTTCTCCCTTGTCTGATGCATATGCCATAGATATAGCACTACTTAAAGAAGGAATTTCAGGATTTTTGCTTTCAATTTGTGGGCATTCAGGAATGCTAAATATTAATTAAATTTAAATGCTCTTAACTATTAGAGGGTTCCCCGACTGTTAACTTAAAGACAGGTTGGGTAGGATCAAAAAAATCCGATTAGAATTTTTCGTGTTTTCGTTCTGTCTTTAAAAAAATTTGGGGCCATTTTAAGTTAGTTTAACGTGGAATAAATTTTGGAAGAAATCGAAAATATTTTTTTTAGCTTTCCGAGAAGTCTCTACTGGACAAAAATTATCTCACAAACACTTTTTAACATTTCTAGGATTGTGAAAATTTATTCGAGTTAAGGTTCTCTTGTCGCTCAAAAATCGCTTTATTTTTAAACGTTTGGGCAAATCTATGAAAGGATTAACCCAGTTTCCCAATTGCTCCGTTACGCGTTTTATCATTGTTAATCAAAAGACTAGTGGCGCAGCAGGAGCAGAAGGTGAGAAGTCCGAGCGGCAGTCCGGGGCGGCGAGGCGGCAATCGGAAATATGTATTTTGGTTCACGTATTGGTAATTGCCTCTAGGCGTGCAAGTAGAGTGATTGATTTTTATAGGATTCTTCAATCGATTTGTTTTTAATAAAGTTTAAAAACAATTGGTAGAGTTATTTTCTGGTGTCCATCATTTGATTCGAATTACTTGAAAAAAAGCCTGGAAAGTTTAGCTTCTTCGATCTTTTACGATTGATATTCTCCTTGCAGGTTAGTAGTTTACCTCGGCGTTTTCTCGGAGGCACAAATCATAATGTTTTATATATGTCTTGAAATGAAATTATTTTTTTTTTAAAATGAGATATATCATTTTTAAAGAGTAAAATTAATAATCTTCTTACATTTTTCATTCAATTGAAAATCTGTCTGAATTTGCGGGTGTGTTTTTGGGTGATTTATCGAAGCTCACGTAGAATTTACGTATGGCGTTTTGAAGATTTGTCTTCGCGTTTAAATTTATTGTCGTTTTGTTTGTTTTTTACATAAAACAGATTTTAATTTAGTTGGATTATTCCGTGGAAGCAGTTGGGATGAAAGGACAACGGACTCTAAACGGTTGTAGTTATACACGCTATTAATGGTTTTCGATTAGCGTATGTGGTCAGCTGTGGACCGCAGCGGCTTAATATTTAATATGGGAAGATCTTAAGTTTAAGAAATAAATTGTTTTTATCTCTGACAAAACACTTTAAAATATTTTTTTTTATTAGCGTTTCTTTTATACCATGCTTTCACTACTTCCATTTATTCTTATTCTTAACATTCCCTTTAGATTTTTGGCATCTCTTATAGAGAGCTGAAGATAATTCCGAGGTCTTAAGCGCAAATTACGAAAAATGAGTCAAGTATGACCTTTGGGAACTAATATACAAATTCCCCTAAATTTCCAAAAATAATTTCGACTTAAAGAAATTTTGGTAAATTATTTTCTTTTGGTATTTTAGATTTTTACAAAAGACCTTCGATTTATAATGAAACGTCAATTATGTTTGGTTGAGCATGTTTATACCCTTAAAATGGTGTCACGCCGGATCAGGATTTAAGTCGTTTTTTTCCGATTTCCGCGAAAAGTCATCTATATAAGTGTTCGCCAAGGGATGCTAAGGGCTGAATTATTTCCATATACCGTAAATTTACAATCTCGCGGAAGCAAAAGCATGAATCTACATTTTAACTTATCGGAGATGGTGGGAAATAAGTTTTCGTTCCCTAAAGGAGTTTTTTTTTTTTTAAAAAACTAATTCAAAGTTTTCAAAATTATTTTATTTTAAAATTTTTTTTAAATGAGACTAATTCATAAAAAAAAATAAAAAAAAATAAGTAATCACTAATTAACTCTACTCCCATAATACCGTTTTTCCTTTATTAATAATTTTTTTAGGATGCTAAAATTAAAAAAGATTAAAAATGGAAATAAATTAGTGATTTGAATGAGCTATTAGTGAACCCATGAACATGTTTGAAATCCGTTTTTTTAATCCTGCGGAGATGGGTGCAATTTCATTTTCGAATCTTAAGCGAGTTTTTTTTTCAGGCGATATAGAGATATTTCCAAGGGAATTAATATAAAGCAAAGTTTTAAATGACAAATTAAAATTTCCAAGAAAAATAATTCACAAATTTTTTCAAGTGACATTACTGTGAGGAGAATTTTGCATAGACCTTCGACTTATATTAGTTCGATCGGCCTCATATATGAGTAATAATTCGGCTTTGAGATAGTTAAGCTTGAAATGAATTTGAAAGCGTTTTTCAGCCGCTTTTTTTTCGATTCCCGTAAGGCGACACTATATTATAGTGGAATTTTTCGAAGGGAATAAAAGACTAACGTGCTGCGGATACGTTTATTTAGGGATGTAAATATCGTTGGGTCGATATAGTAACGTTTTTTTGAAGGGAACTATATAAATGAAGGTTGCAGAGTTGCGCCAAAAATCTAAATTTTCCAAAGAAAACATTTCCAAAATTTTTCCAAGTCGCTTAATTTTTTCGAATTTGCCTTGACATTCGATCTTTATTGTTCCCGAATCGAGCGTCATATATGAAGTCATAATCTGTTTGAACGTATGTCGAGCTAAAATGGCATTAAAGCGTTTTCAGTCGCTTTTATTTCGATTCCCATAAGGCGCTATACTTATAGTGGACCCTTTTTCCGAAGGGAAAATAAACTTCCTAACGTGCTGGCTACGCCTTTTAGAGTATATAACCTATACGTTTTAGACACGAATATCGTGAAGTTTTTTTTCGAGGGGGTGAGGATATGCCTGAAGGTCCCTATGATGCAAAAGATACAATTATATAAAATAATTAATAAAAAATTTATAATCAAATTTATTTTTTTAACGGAATTGACTTTAGACCTTTCGACTTTATATCAGTTACTGGGTAAGCATCCCTTATAAACGTATAATCGTTTTAACGATAGTTCTTATTTATTTTCAACATTGTATGATATTCATTTTTCAAAGTAGCAGATATTATAATCATGATTGCAGTAACTATTAAGTAATAAATTATGATTTTATCTTATGCAAATTTTTTTTGGTAATTCACTTTTTTGTCAAATTGTGAATAACATACATAATGGCTATATCTGTATAGAATTTTTTTTCATATAAAATAATAGTTATTTATCTATACAAATTTAGATTGCATGAATGGTTTTGTTTCACTTCTTTCTCGTATTCGCAATGACTTCTTGCAGAGAGTGTTTGCTGCGCGGGATTTTTCTTCATCTTCGGAGTAACTAGGTGTTCTAAGTGAGTTACCTTTGAAGCCGCGGTACTTGTTTATGTGAGATTCGAGAATTTCAAAAAGCCTTTCAAAAAACGAAAAATCGTCAAATCTTTCTAGGAATAGGATGACAAATGTTTTTAGTGTCGTCTCATTGCTATTCCTGAGAAGGTGTTCGAAAAGCTCCTCCCGTCGCCGACAACAATAAAATAACTCATCACACTCTTCTTTTCGTTCTTCAATCGATGACTTTTCCATTCGAGAAACGGAGGGAAATTTGTTATCCTCTGGACACGTAAGAAATCTTTGCTTTTTTACAACTTCTGGCGAATCTTCGAAGTTGGGTCTTTTGCGTTTCAATGTTCGATTCGTTATACTATCTGCCGTTTTAATCCGCCATTTGATGAGGTGTTCTCCGTTAGCGCCGGTCAAATTTATTACCAAGTCTACTAAGTTGTTGCATTTGATTTTATCTTGAAACGTTATTTTAGGGAATTTAAAACGATCTTCTATCGGAAATTTGTATTTTTTATTTTTAAAATTCTCTTTTTCCATAAAGCTATCAAAATTCAGCTCGAGACGCGCGACTGAAGAGGAAAGGCCCACGATTTTAAAAATCTCCCCAACATCGACATTCCTCCGATGCAAAAAGAGCTTTAAATTTTCTACCCGTGTGGTTCTTGTAAAAATATCAATCGAGCCTTGGTGATAATCTATTTCGAGTTCTCGCAACTTCTTAAAGGTAGACGTAGAAGAGTCTCTCCCAAATCTTCGATCTCTTAGTAAAGTATTCCTTCCCCTAATTTCTAACCTCGTTAAATTGGGAAATGTTTCAATTATTAGAGGATAACGCACGTAAATTTTTTCTCTCCTGTTTAAGTTTTTCAGAATAATTTTTAACTCGTGGACGTTTTTAAATTCAAAACATTCAGGAAAAAACTCTAAATTCTGCTCAAATATTTCGTTAAAATCGTTCATATCGTTGATTCTTAATTCGAGATATCCGTTATTGTCCTGTATTTTCCTGCTTAATTTTTCTCTACAATTTTTTATGTTCCAAGACCACATTATATTTTTATGAAGGAAGGTGCGGTTTTCTTTATAGTCGTATATGAATGATGGGGGCTTTTCAACGAAACGAGTTAAATACGTTAAAACAAACTGAATGAATTTAAAAGACAAACTAGACAATATAGGAATCTCGATAACATCTATATCTTGATCCATAAATTCACAAAACAAAACATCAAACGTGTCAAAGTCGGTAATTATTTCAAATGGTGGTGGTGGTGGTACATAATCAGAGGTGCGATCCTTCAAGGATTTAAACGTCCATTCGATAATTCTTCTATTTTCCACTTCAACGGCTACAACGAGAGTTTTTGGTAAAACAAACGATGAAATATCCTTGGGAAATTTCTTTTTCAATTTCTTCAACGAGGGGTAAGCGGGAAACAAGCCTTCCATCGTCGAAAAATTTAAAATTATTTCTACCGTCGTTTCAATCCCGGCCTTATTAAGCAAGCGAATTATGTATTCTACGTCGATGATTGCGGGATTATGGTAGCCGTTTAAATATATGCGGATTTTGTTTATTGGATGATGTAAGGGCAATAATAGTTTACGCACGGTATCATAGTGCGCGATATATTGATAATCCGTAACTATTTCCTGTAGCAGGAGTAGTTTCGATCGTTCGTCTAGCGCTTTTTTAAAACCGAATATCAGGAATCCATCTCCGTCAATTTCTCTCTCATTTTTGCAACTTTTTTTTCCGCAACTATGGTCATTATCATCGTTGAAAGTATTACATCGACATTTTATTTCAAAGTCGATTAATTTTGGAAAAGCTTTCATGACGTCAATTATATTCACTCGTTCATTGCCGTTAGTGGTAATTATTTTTAACGAGCTTATTTTAAATAACGGTTCCATTTCCCGCATGGTTTCATCGAAATTTAAACAATCGTTTATAGTTAATATTAAGGTATTCAGATACGTGTACGCGCTATTCAGCTTGGCCAGAAAACTTGCTCCGTATTCGGCGGTAAAATCATCCGGGATAGATAATGCTACGGCCTTAGGAATCCCATACTCGGAATTATTATAGGGCGTTTTCAGTACGCGTTGAAGCGAGATTGTGAGAAGGGACGGTTCGTTCCTTATTTCCGAGAGCGTTAAAAACTTATCAAAGTCAAGAAGGTTCATATCGATGAGAAAATTTCTTTGTAGATGATAGATCTCAAAAGTTTCGTTGTGAAAAACACATGAAAGATTGAATACATCTTCCAAATTGAGTAAGTCGTAAATTTGCTGCTTCGTTAGATCTGGTATTGTACCCAAAGACATTTTTTATTTCGGGAAAAAAAATATACAAAAGCGCTAGGGATTTAAAAGAACGCCGTTGGGTGTTCTTTTTAATATCAGCGCGTTGCTATTGAATTAGTTCGAGGCAGCGGGAATAAGTGAGTTCTTACGCGCGACGTGCCACTATTTATAGATAAATTTTGAAGACGTAGTAAATTTTGGAAAAATAATTAGTTTTTTACTTTATGTACCAAAATGAAAATAAATTAATATTTCTCTTTAAATTGAGTGAAATAAAACACATAATACGCTATATTTTTAATTATAAAATAAAGTATTTTTTACAAATTATTATATTATGATAATGATTTTGTTTCACCTCTTTCTCTTATTCGTAATGACTTCGGGCGACGAGTTTTCGCTGCGCGGAATTTTTCTTCATCCTCGAAGTAATTAGGCGTTCTAAGTGAAATATTTTTAAAGCCACGGTACTTGTTTACGTGAAATTCGAGAATTTGAAAAACGCTTTCGAAAAATGAAAAATCGTCAAATTTTTCTAGGAAGAGGATGACAAACGTTTTTAATGTCGTTTCATTACTATTTCTGAGAAGATGCTCGAAAAGCTCCTCCCGTCGCTGACAACAATAAAAAAATTCCTCCCACTCTTCTTTTCGTTCTTCAATCGATGGTTCAACCATCCGAGAAACGGAAGAGGAGGCGCCTTTGTTATCCTCTAGGCGCACGAGAAATCTGCGTTTTTTTACGATTTCTAACGAATCTTCAAAATTGGATCTTTTTCGCTTCAAAGTTCTTTGCATTTTACTAGATGCCGTTTTAATCCGCCATTTGATGAGACGTTCTCCGTTGATACACGTCAAATTTACTATCAAGTCTATTAAATTAGTGTATTTGATTTCATCTCGATATAACATTTCGGGTAATTTGAAGCCATCTTCTATCGAAAATTTGTATTTTTTGTTTTTTAAATTGTCTTTATCCAAAAAGCTATCAAAATTCAGCTCGAGGCGCTCGAGATAAGGGGAAAGGCCCACAATGTTACAAATCTCCCTAACATCGACATTTCCCGGATGCAAAAAAAGCTTTATTTTTTGTACCCGTGCGGCTCTCATAAAAATATCCAACGATCCATGATAATAATCTATTTCGAGTTCTCGAAGCTTCTTAAAGGTAAACTTATTATAGTCTCTCCAAAGTTTTCTATCTCTTAGTAAAATATTTCTTCCCCTAATTTCCAACTTGGTTAAATTGGGAAACGTTTTAATAATTAGGGGATAGCGCATGTAAATAACCTTCTCCCTATTTAAGTTTTTCGGAATAATTTTTATATTGTGAACGTTTATAAATTCAAAACACGCGGGAAGAGAATGTGTATTTCTGTCAAATATTAAGTTAAAATCGTTCATATCGTTGATTCGTAATTCGAGATATCCGCTATTGTCCTCTACTTTCCTATGTAATTTTTCTCTAAAAGTTTTTAAGTCCCAAGACCAGATAATATTTCGATGAATGAAGGTGCGATCGTCATTATAGTTGGGTAAGAACATGGAGGGTTTTCCAACGAAATCGGTCAAATACGTTAAAACAAACTTAATGAATTTGAAAGACAAATTGGACAATATGGGTATTTCAATCTTATATATGTCTCTAACGATAAATTCATCAAATAAATTATCCAACGTGTCAAAATCGGTAATAATCCGAAATGGTGGCGGCGGTGGTTTATTTTCGCAGCTTCGATCCTTCAATGATTTAAATGTCCATTCAAAAATTCTTTTATTTTCAACTTCAACGGCTACAGCGAGAGTTTTTGGTAAAACGAACGACGAAATGTCCTTTGGAAATTTCCTTTTTAGTTTCTTCAACGACGGGTAAGCTGGGAACAATCCTTCTATCGTCGAAAAATTTAAAACGATTTCTACTATCGTTTCAATGCCGGTCTTATTAAGCAAGCGAATTATGTATTCAACGTCGATGATTGCGGGATTATGGTAACCGTTTAAAAGTATGCAGATTTTGTTTATCGAATGATGTAAGGGCGATAATAATTTATGCACGGTGTCATCGTGCACGATGTATTGATAATCCGTCACTATTTCCTGCAGCAGAAGTAGTTTCGATCGTTCGTCTTGCTTTTTTTTAAAACTGAATATCAAGAACCCATCACCGCCATTTACTCTCTTGATTTCGCACCTTTTTTTCCCGGCACAATCGTTGTCACTATTACAATCATTGTTGCTGAAAGTACCGCATCGACATTTTATCGCAAAGTCGATTAAATTAGGAAAAGCTTTTGCCACGTCGATGATATTCACTCGTTCATTACCGTCAGTCGTGATTATGGATAAATTGTCAATTTTCGATAACGGTTCCATTTCCCGCATCGTTTTATTGAAAGTCAAACCATCGTTTATAGTTAATATTAAGGTATTCAGATACGCGTATGAGCTATTCATCTTGGCCAGAAAAGTAGCCCAGTATTCGGCAGTAAAATCGGCCGGGATGGTTAACGCTATGGCGCTAGGAATCTCAAACTCTGAATTATTATAGGGCGTTTGCAGTACGCGTCCAAGAGAGGTTGTGAAAAGGCTCGGATCCTTCTTTATTTCCGAAAACGTTAAAAACTTATCCAGGTCGAGAACGTTTCCATCGATGAGAAAATTTCTTTGGAGGTGATAGATCTCAAATGTTTCTTGATGAAAAATAGATGAAAAGTGAAAAACGGATGAAAGATTGAACAAATCTTCGAAATCGAGGAGGTCGTAAATTTTCTGCTTCGTTAGAGTCGGTAATGTACCCAGAGACATTGTTTTGGAAAAAATTAATATACGCGAGCGCGAGAGGCTGAAAAGAACGCTCTGGATGTTCTTTACTATGGCGGCGCTTCGTTATTGAATTAGTTCGAAGCGTCGGTAATAAATGAGTTCTCACACGCGACGGGCCACTATTTATATAGATAAATTTTGAAGACGTTGTAAAATTTTGAAAAAATAATTGGTTTATTAATTTATGTGCACAAATAAAATATATTTAAAATGAAATAGAGATTCCGTTTTGCTTCAAGGTCAAAAAAATCCCGTTTATAATGAAAAATATTTTGTAGGGGCTACTAAGATAAATAAAAAAATTTAACATTTTTAAATATAAACTTTTGAAAGAGTTGTTGGAAAAGCAAGAATTCGTTAGTTCTTTTATAAAAAAAAATAAATTAATTTCTTTTTAAGGTGAGTGAAAGAAAACACGTAATACGCTATATTTTTTACTTATAAAATAAATTATTTAATTTAATATCTTACAAATTATTATTATGATGATGATGACGATGATGATGATGATGTAGATTTTGTTTCACCTCTTTCTCGTATTCGTAATGACTTCCTGCGACAAATGTTCGCTGCGCGGGATTTTTCTTTATCCTCGGAGTAATTAGGCGTTCTAAGTGAAACACCTTCAAAGCCGCGGTATTTGTTTACGTGAAATTCGAGAATTTGGAAAAGCCTTTCAAAAAATGAAATATCGTTAAATTTTTCTAGGTTGAGAATGACAAACGTTTTTAATGTCGTCTCATTACTATTCCTGAGAAGATGCTCGAAAAGCTCCTCCCGTCGCTGACAACAATAAAAAAATTCCTCCCACTCTTCTTTTCGTTCTTCAATTGATGGTTCATTCACTCGAGAAACGGAGGAGGAGGCGCCTTTGTTATCCTCTGGGCGCACGAGAAATCTGTGCTTTTTTACGATTTCTAACGAATCTTCAGACATGGGTCTTTTTCGTTTCAAAGTTCTATGCATTTTACTAGATGCCGTTTTAATCCGCCAGTTGATGAGACGTTTTCCGTTTGTACCCGTCAAATTTATTATCAAGTCTTCTAAGTGACATAACGTGTCGGGTAATATAAACCCATTTTCTATCGAAAATTTGTATTTTCTTCTATTTTTCAAATTATCTTTATCCAAAAAACTATCAAAATTCAGCTCGAGGCGTGCGAGCAAAGGGGAAAGGTACACAAGGTTACAAATATCCCTAGCATCGACATTTCCCGGGTGCAAAAAAAACTTTATTTTTTGTACCCATTTGGTTCTGAATAAAATATCACACGAGCAATTATAATGATCTATTTCGAGTTCTCGCAGCTTCTTAAATTTAAACCTATCAAAGTCATCCCAAAGTTTTCTATCTCTTAGTAAAATATTTCTTCCCCTAATTTCTAACTTGGTTAAATTGGGAAATGTTTCAATAATTAGGGGATAGTCCATGTCAATAATTTTATTCTTATTTAAGTTTTTCAGAATAATTTTTAACTCGTGGACGTTTTTAAATTCAAAACATTCAGGAAAAAACTCTAAATTTTGCTCAAATATTTCGTTAAAATCGTTCATATCGTTGACTGGTAATTCGAGATATCCGCTATTGTCCTGTACTTTCCTGTGTAATTTTTCTCTAAAACTTTTTAAGTCCCAAGACCAGATAATATTTCCATAAACGAAGGTGCGATCATCATTATAGTCGGGTAAGAATATGGAGTCTTTTTCAACGAAATTAGTTAAATACGTTAAAACAAACTTAATGAATTTGAAAGACAAATTGGACAATATGGGTATTTCAATCTTATATATGTCACTAGCGATAAATTTATCAAAAAAACTATGCAACGTGTCAAAATCGGTAATTATCCGAAATGGTGGCGGCGGTGGTTTATATTCGCAGCTGCGATCTTTCAATGATTTAAATGTCCATTCAATAGTTCTTTTATTTTCAACTTCAACGGCTACAACGAGAGTTTTTGGTAAAACGAACGACGAAATATCCTTTTTAAAATTCTTTTTGAGTTTCTTTAACGAAGGGTAAGCGGGAAACAATCCTTCTATAGTCGAAAAATTTAAAACAATCTCTACTATCGTTTCAATGCCGGTCTTATTAAGCAAGCGAATTATGTATTCGACGTCGATGATTGCGGGATTATGGTAGCCGTTTAAAAATATGCTGATTTTGTTTATCGAATGATGTAAGGGCGATAATAATTTGCGCACGGTGTCATCGTGCACAATGTACTGATAATCCGTCACTATTTCCTGCAGCAGAAGTAGTTTCGATCGTTCGTCTTGCTTTTTTTTAAAACTGAATATCAGGAATCCATCGCCGCCATTTACTCTCTTGATTTCGCACCTTTTTTTCCAGACACAATCGTTATCACCATTACGATCATCGTTGTTGAAAGTACCGCATCGACATTTTATCGCAAAGTCGATTAAATTAGGAAAAGCTTTTGCTACGTCGAAGATATTCACTCGTTCATTACTGTCAGTCGTGATTATGGCTAAAGTGTTAATTTTCGATAAAGGTTCCATTTCCCGCATCGTTTTATTGAAAGTCAAACCATCGTTTATAGTTAATATTAAGGTATTCAGATAAGCGTATGAGCTATTCATCTTGGTCAGAAAAGTAGCCCAGTATTCGGCAGTAAAATCATCCGGGATGGTTAACGCTATGGCGCTAGGAATCTCATACTCTAAATTATTATAGGGCGTTTGCAGTACGCGTCCAAGCGAGGTTGTGAAAAGGCTCGGATCCTTCTTTATTTCCGAAAACGTTAAAAACTTATCCAGGTCGAGAAAGTTTCCATCGATGAGAAACGCCTTTTGCATATAGTAGCTCTCGATGCGTTTTGGGCGCATGGCGGTCGAAACATTGAACACGTCTTCAAAATTTAGGTATTCGTAAATTTTATGTATCACGTCATCTGGCATTGTAACCAAAGACATTGTTTTGGAAAAAAATAATATACGCGAGCGCGAGAGGTTTAAAAGAACGCTCTCGATGTTCTTTACTATAGCGGCCTGTCGCTATTGAATTGGTTCAAAGCGTCGGTAATAAAGGAGCTCTCACGCGCGCGGGGCCATCTATTTATAAAAAATTTGAATGATAGGTTAATTTTGTAAAAATAATTATAATATAATTAAATTTTTTATTATTTTAAAACGAAATAAGATTTTTATTACTTTCGAATTAATCTTTTAAAACGGAGTTTATGTATAACGAAAATTAACTAAAAAAAAGATTTTTCAGTTGTTCGGGAAACTAAATGATACGTCAAAATATAGGATTATAATTTCTAGTTAGGATTAAAGGAAATATGTTTAATAGAATTATCGTTTTATATATATATATTTTTATTCTAATTATTTTTTATTATTTTAATTCTTATTTTTTTTTTTAATATATATTTGTTAAAGACATCTTTTTTCAATAAATTTTGGTAATTCAAATCGTTTATTTTCCTTAATTTTTCTAGACATTGTATGTCTATGTATTTAAAGTTACTGAGAGACTTTTCGGTGTTTGTTCCGTGTTGTGGTCAAAACAATTTAAGCTGACGAAACATTTGTCGGTGGAGCGATCCCGGTAATGATTCCTTTTCGCCGCCGATTCTCGTGGCATCATCATCAAATTTTCAACGATAAGCTTTTTACCGATACCCACTCGATTCCATATGCCTTTCAGCAGCCTTTTTCTGTTCTCGAAAGAAAGAACTTGGGCGTAGTCCCGAGGAGGAGGATTATTCGAATGCTCGTTTCTACTCTCATTGTTATCTATTTCGAAGAAGTCCGAGGTCGATAGTACTTTCTTAGTAGCGCGTTTATTCATTTTGTTATTTACATGGGTGCTGGAAATTTTAATAATCGACTCGTTACCGTTACCGAAGAAAAGGTTTTGAATTTCGTCTTCACCCAAGAATTTGGCAATTTTGAAACGAAGGATTTTCAAAAATGGAAAAAGGCATTCATCGTAAGAATATAACGAAATAACATCGAGAGCGTCGTCATCTTCAACTCCATCAGCCGAAGAAAACTCAACGTTGATTTTTGCGCTTAAAAGGTCTTCCTTCCTGATATTTTTTAATATCTTTTTCACAGTGGCAGATCCTCGCGCGAGCGAAAGTAAAGTTCTATAAGATATATTCCCGGGTTGAACAGATATTAACATCGTTATGTGGCCTCATTTAGTCCTATTTATTGTGGATAATGTGGCTCGCGTTGTTGAAGACAATTCTGACGAATGCTTGTACGAATGCTTTATATCCAACTTTATATTTATAGCGCTATTAAAATAATAGCTGAATTGAATATATAATTAATAGATTTATTAGTTTCGTGAAAAAATGCTAATCACGTATATATTATATATAATAATAAAACCATTTTTATTTAGAAAAATTTATTAAAATTAGTAATCACATTATTTTAAATCAAGAACTATGAAGCGACATCTTATGTTTCTCGGAAGGAGGAGTGAGCGCGAGTAAAAGATTCGGTTAAAACTGGTTGAGAGCTTATACACACCTTTTCCGTTCCCCGCGAT
This sequence comes from Trachelipus rathkii, assembly GCA_015478945.1. Taxonomy (NCBI): domain Eukaryota; kingdom Metazoa; phylum Arthropoda; class Malacostraca; order Isopoda; family Trachelipodidae; genus Trachelipus; species Trachelipus rathkii. The sequence goes on from JABUQX010103506.1 coordinate 44,796, forward strand.
TTATTAGTCAATAACTCAGCAGCAGCGAGCAGCACGCACTCACGCTGACGACGCACATTTTTTCATAGAGGGTCATATAAAAATTTAATTACTCGCGCAATGGTTATAAACAGATGCTTTCAACCATCCGATTACCAGTCTCGTCGAGTTGACGCGAGAGAGTGCGATGGGAAGAAAGCTTCATCGGCCCTTTTTAACTATTGTTAATGAAAGTAATAAGGTTATTATTACCTTTTTTGTGGTTTTTTTCTTATCGATATTCTGGTTTTTACACAGGAAACATTATGAATAAAATAAATAAATAATAATAATAATAATACCATATAATAATATATATAATAATAAATATAATAATATAAATAATATAATAAAATATGATAATAATTTAAAAACGTAATCAGAATGCTATGGTGAAATGAAAGGTGTTTTGTGTAGTACACCGTTTTCGAAATACCAAGGGCCTCAACTTTTGTAACATTTAGAGACCTCGATAAAGAGGAATTTGTGAAAGTTTCTAAATATATCACTACCACTTTCGATGTGTATATGAGAATAGTCATTCATAAAAAAGGTGAAGATATCTGTATTTATGTGGAATTCAAGCGTCTAGGGAAAGAATTTTATCCAGAAGGTAAAAATATACGCGCTGTCACTATAAAATACCAACTGAAAAGATGTCTGCATCATCTTAAAATCAAAATTCGATCGACAAACAATCCCAGCAATAAAGGAAAATTCTACGAGGGTCTTAAAAAATTTGACGATTCTTTAAAATGTGGACCGCCGAGTTGTTTGCGCGAGTTTAAAGATGCTGATGAAAACACTTCTATATATCACTCAAAATTACACGCGTTTAAAGTGAAACACGTAAGGTTGCAAACTTACGAAGACTTTGAAACGCCAGAGGATAAAGAATCGTCGTTATCAATGATGGAAATTATTCGCAAAAGAGGAAAAAGACAAATCTGAACAGCAACATATTCGTGTTTCTCACTAATAAAAAAGAAAATAAATTATAATTCTTCGTGACAGTAAACTGGATTGGAAATACACGTTACAGAACGAAGAGTTTCTTTCGCGAATAAATGGTGAAGGAGTCCATTCGACCGCAATGAAACGTTCTAAGGTTTTGCCCCGAGGATTTAATTATACTTAAAACTTCAAGAAGTTACAATCCCATTTAAAGGAAAATGTACAAACTTCGTAAATCAATAAACGATCACGGACTTAGGAAATCTGATTTTTTCATCACGACGTAACAAATAATGAATAGATGAAAGAATGGATACTTCGTTACGAGAATCGACTAGATTGTGGTGGATTTATTAGAGAGAACGGATTAACTTTCAAAATTGTATTCCACAGCGCGTCAGAGGAAATATTCACCCGAAAGGTTTGTGAAGAAGATTAAGCCCAAAAACAGAAACGCTTTTTCCGACGATAAATCGCTTATAATTTTGTCTGCTTCAGAACACCAGTATAGCTTCACAAAGTCATTTATTTGATTATAAATCATGAATATTAATTTACGTCAATCGCGGGTGACCTTCACTCACGGAGAACAATTAAAATATTAATAGTATAATATATATAATATATATTATATATAGTATAATTAGATAATATAATATATATATATATATATATATATTATAAATATTATATATATAATTAATATATAATATAATATATATATATAAATTTTATTATATTATAATTATATATTATATATATTTCTATATGGCGTTGGTGATGGAACTGAAGATCGGCTAGAGCAGGTTGAAGCTATCCTCGTCGTGGATAGGAGGGCCTTAACAACCACTAATGAAGGTGACGTATTCAACATAATGACGAATCTTCATGCGAGGATATCTAATAACGAGAGCGTTAAAAAAAATACTTATGAGCTCCACAATTTGAGCGTCGATTCCATATTGACCATGCTCAAATTCCTCATTTTCGAAAGAATAGAAGAGGATTTTATTAGAAAACCAAGTAATTTCGCTGAAGTTCTTTGTTTAGCAAGTTATTTTAATATTACTCGCTTAACAAATAATTTAGTCATGCACGCGCGAGATTACATCAACACAAACAACGGTGTTTTCTTTTTTTGCCTAGGCGAAAAATTTTTCATTTCTGATTTGCAAAAAATGTCCCTAGATTTTGTAGTTCGCGACTACACATCCATGGATAATTTAAGAATTTTGATTTCTCTTTTTCCCGAGTACGACCAAAAAATCCATTTTTATTACCAAACTAAATTTGAAGAAAACATATCACATGGTGAAAAAAAAAATTCGAGATGGGTTGAAGATATATTTGAAAATTCCATTACTCGCCGAAAGCCATTTAATTCAAAACTTCTGCCGCAGAAATCAATTTCATAAATGTACATTCGTGTATAAAATTATATACGCACTTAATGTTTTATCTTAAATATATAATAATATAATTTTTTTATTTATTTAAGTAGATGCTTTAAAAGATTTTTATATGTATTTAAATTAAATAAATAATTGTTTTAAAATATATATTTTTTTTACCACTTGTCTCGCAAACTCGCCTCGAGTTCTGCTAAAAAAGCAGGTTTGTGTCTCTCGTAAAACGAATACCACCTTCTCGGAGGATGGTACCATTTATAAAGACATTCGCAAAAACGGAAACATTGGCAAGGATGCAATTACTCTTTCAGTTCCTCACCCTCTGCGGATAAAAATAAGAACGCTTGATAAAAAAAATAATTTTAATCTACTACAAAAAAAAAGCAGAAACGACTAAAATTGCTTACCATCGTCTTCGGGATCACCATCGCTATCCATTTCGATCGATTGGCGTTGATCGACTGTCTCTGCAAAGCCGTTCTCCAACCTAATGAGTTTTTGTTTGCCATTTAGCCCCTCTTGGCACTCCCTGTTCAATAGTTTCCTCTTCCTTTTATTACCCCAATCAGCTTTTTTAGTGTCCCTAACCATTTCCCTATTATTCGTCTTCGATGGCTCGCTGCAATATCCTTCTTCTTCTTCTTCTTCTTCTTGTTCTTCTTGCGTCTTGGCTGTCGAAGAACATCCGTTTATCGATTCGAGAGCATCACCTCTTTTTAAAAAATTTTCAATATATCCATCATTTTCCATTTTGCCACGGCGATGACTCGTAAAGTTTCTCGATTTGTTTCGTTTTGGTCTCTTAAATATTATTCCTCGCGAGCGATTAATTTAAAACCCATAAAATTTAAATAAATATATAAAAAATTAACATATAATTTTAAATTTTTTTATAATGTATAAAATTGAGTATTTGACAGGAAAAAATGCGGCTTCTTCTTCGCTCGTGACAGTATTCAAATAGTCGTAAATCTTCGAGTTTGGCTTCAATAAATAAATATCGTTCATAAATCAACGTGGACGAAGGGGATGAGCGATTTAATGGAATTATCGATGGAACAATTTTCTGCCACCAGAATGAGCGACGAGAGTTTACATTCTCTCGTGAAAATTTTGGGAATGTCCGAAGAAGCCCGAAAAAAGACCGTAACGTATCTTAAAACGAAATGCGTAGAAGGAAATGGTCGAGTAAACTTCCGAAATCTGCTCGTGGGCAATTCGTTTTATTTTTTCGACGAAAATTACGCAGTTGAAGATTATTTGGTCGCGATTAAAAACGTTTTAAAGGAAGAATCTGACGAAACCGTGACGTCCGTAGAGCTGCCGATTCTTCGCTATTCGGAGTCCAAAACCTCGGCGTACATTTTAATCTTCGAACGCCTAAAAATCGGCTACCCGAAGTTGAAATCGGTAACGATAATCATCGAAGACTATCAATACGCAAACCTGATTTTTTCCGTTTCTATCAACGTTTGTTTCCCGAAAATAGAGCGCTTAAAAATTCTTAAAGATGACTTAACCAACACTCGTGATCAAAGCGAGTTTTATCCCTTCGTCGAAAGCGTTATGGACATCAACGATATCGCCGCCCGCTTTCCTAACGTCCAAAAATTGGATTTGGAAGGATTGAACGTAATGTTCGAAAATTCGAGGAAGCCGTTGAGATTTCCACCCCTCCACAGCAAATTCTCGAAGGTAAAAGATCTGGCAATACGGTTTACCGATAAGAAATCCTTCGAAAAACTTTTAGAAGTAACGCCCAGCCTGGAAACTCTCCGATTAACATTTTTTGACGCGGATTTTTCCATTCTGCGCAGTAAGAATTTACGTTTCTTGGAGTCGTCGGAGATGAAACACTTGATAATCTCCGTTATTTATCGAGACCCCTCGGCCGCCGCCGCGATCGAAAAACCCGTTATTCAAAAAATGAAGAACGCGTTTCAAGAAAGCACGAAAGATTTTGACCGCACGGCGATTTCGTTATTTAGAAATCTTCAAACCTTTTCGCTCGTGGCTCGAAAGCATCAAAAAGAGGAGGCGCTCCAATTATCCTTCACGAGGGTATCGGGAAATGAAAGAGGAATAATAGAAAAACAAGAAGAAGGGGGTGATGGATGCCTCGTCGCCTTTAATTTTGACGAGTTAATGCGTCGACGCGAGAACTTCGAAACGAGCGAGATCATAGACGATATCGTGGGGGGTTCAAAAAACGAAAAAGGTTTCAAATTTGAAGTAAGTGGTTTTGACTGCAAAATGATGGATTCTATTTTGAGTTTTTTTCATTACTGGAATTGGTTAAAAGGAATTTGAAAATCGTAAAAGTAATAATAATAATAATAATGTATCGACGGGCTGCGCTAAAGATATCCTCTTTTTTTAAGCCTCTAATATTATTAAAATTTCAATATGTCGTTCGGAAACTCGTATACCTGTTTGCTTTTTTTTATTTTTATTTAAATATGTCGTGTATGGGATTTTTGAAATAAAAAACTTTGCTCGTTAAACGTTTTTAATTAACCTCAGAAAAAGTGTTTTTCTAAAAAAAAAACTTTATTATTTAGTTATAAATAGATTGAAAATAAAAATTATTCGTTTTTTTACCATTAAAAGAAAAACTTTTATTTCGCTTCCGATCCCAATAATTTTTTTGATTTATAACTGTAAAAAAATAGAATTTTATCCACCGGATTTCGTATATTTTTTAAAATACTGAGATTGCATTGGCTAACGAGAATATCACAAAAATCTTCAAAATGATAATTTGTGCTTGAAAATATCTCTAGCATACAATTAAGCACGAAGGCTTCTCCGACGTTCCCAAATTTTAAGAGTTGATCGAACACGTTGCTTTTTTTCTCGGCCGTATACAGCTTTCTTTTGAATTTTTTTGCGAGAATGCAATTTCTAGTCGTTGGGATCAGCCACACTACCGGCACTATGAAGAAAGAGTAAAGGAAGGTTAGCGTTATTAAAATTATCAACCAATACCAAATGAGCAAAAACATTTTTTCGTAAAGCTCCATTAACGTTAAATGGCACCCAAATTCTTCTTCCCTGCCGTCCATTAAGAGAAAAGAGTTTGCAAACATGGTACACTTCACGAAAGGGGGAAACGCTTTTGACATCGGATCGGTGAATTTACGCGCCTGTTTGATATAAGGAAACGCGTCGTAACCGTAATTCCAGAACCTCCCCTGCAGGGCAAAATTCAGGAAAAAGAAATAAAACGCATCCGAGCATAGACAAACGGCTACGGAAATTAGGTAGTTATAGAACAAATGCGAATATCCGTTCCAATTTATCAGAAATGATTTCACGCACTCCGCGCAACGTTCTTCGTCGACGTATAAGAAGTCTTTAGTTGACCATTTCTCGATCCCATCATCGTTGTCGTCGTCGTCCTCTCCTCCCCCATCCTCTATCTTATACTTCACTTCCCCGGTTGTTGCTGTTGCTGTTACTGTTGCTGCTGATGCTGATGCTGATTCCCATTTCTTCTTTATATTTACGACGTTACTACTACTGACAAAGATTTCTTTCTTTTCGGGTATAGGCGAAAATACGAGTTTCCTCAATTTAGCTTTCGTTTGGCTCTTTTGAGGAGGGTTCTTTTCCGGAATATTTTCGACGTTCGACGAATAAAAATGGTCGACGAACGCGAGCAAGCTGTTATCGTCTTCGACGCGCAGGTAATTCCTCATCGTGGCCTTTAAAAGGAAGAAATTCATCGCGGCGACGGTGAAAAGCGCGTAAGGAACCCATTTGTAAAAAAGTATAAAATTTATTTTCGGCCCCGTCTTCGAGTAGGAGTAAGAGGAGCAAATATTTAAAAAGTGTTCTTTCGCCGACACCTCGGCGTTATAATGCTCAACGCACGATATGCTTGAATCGTAGTACCACGACTGAGAAACGGATAAAAATCCTATCAAAAATATTAAAGTGTTGACTATATAATGAAGCTTTATAATAACGCTTTCGTATAACGCTCTTTCTAATTCCGAGGCTCTTCCCGTTCTTTTCTCGAACAATATATCCAATATCGTTTTAACCACGTTTTTAAATAGCAGCGTACTCGTCCCAGTTTCACTTTGGGCCTTCGTCGAGGCCTTTTCATCCTTCGCCATTTTTAAACAAGTCGGGAAAATTGCGTTTATAAATCCCGCTATTTTTCGGGAGGTTCGGACTTATCTTCTTCCTTTTGTCGTATAATAATAAAGATTATAATAATAATAGGATACACGAAAACGATATATAAATAATATTGTCGTTATTCAAATTTTTCCTCCGGGGCTGGTTTTAAAATATTTATAAGTGCTGTATAAATAAATAAATAAATAAATAAATAATTTTTTTTAGTATTTTTTCAAAAAAGTTAAACCTAATTTAGGCACCATAGACGATCAGAATCGAAATCGATATTGAAAAAAGTACGAAAAAAACATGAATAGCGCGCCCCCCGAAAAAGAAAACGTCATCGAGGTCGATGCGGAAGAAGAGAGCGGGCCCGTCAACGTCGACGATATCGTATGCGAATTTAGTAAATTACGAGTAGAAGAGAAATATAATATAGTCGGTGACGGTGACGGCCACGACGAGGACGACGCCGACGAAGGTATTAGCGAATACGACAACGTTGACGAAGATGGTGATGCCGTTTTCGCTGACGAAGAAACGTCAACGGCTGAGCCATCGTCCGACTTTCTTCTCGAACACTCCCCTTCCGACTATATCTATAATACAGAACCATCGCTAAAAATGGGTTTCCCGCTATACGGGTTTTTAAACGAGACGTCAACGACGGGTGAGCGAAAGGAACAGAGAGCACATTTAAGCGTGGAAAAGTTTGGGATAGATCCCGATAAGGAACGCGTTAAGTTTATCGTGCAAAATAAAGAAACCGGCGCGGTTTCGATTCACCCCATAAATTTCGTTCAGCCCTCTATTCCGATAGAACATTATTGTTTAACGACTGTGCACCATCGCGAAGATTTCGAAGATATTTCGGAAGAAATTAAGTCGAAAGAGGAGGAAATAGAGCGTGCTAAAATCGTATTAGAAACGAATCTGCAAAAAAACCACAATAAGAAAATGTTTTTAAAACACGAGACGATCAATCATATGAGTCCCGATGACGATAGTCACGAAAAAATAGTTCGTTTAATAAAAAGTTTAGGGTGTAGACATATCGTAGACAAAATAAAGATTTATGGAGATAGAAGCGACGCGTCGAAGGTCGTGTTGGAGTTTGACAGTTTAGTGGATAAGAGAAGTTTTATAAAAAGGTTTTACCAGAACAACAAATACGTCGGAGCGAGACTATCGGATTACCTAATCAAACCAAAACTAGATTTCTACCGTTATCTTAATCGCGAAAAATACGATAGAGTCGTTAAGAAAATACGAATTAACGACGGCGAATTCAGAATAAGTTTTGTGGGGAAAGACGAAGAAGAGTATCACCACGTTCAAAATTTAAGACATTACACGGATTTAAAAAAAAAATTCTTTAACGTTTAGTTAATTAAAAAAATTACTTCTCGTTTATTTCTCGAAATCTTTTTCCCACCCCCCGATGTAATAAACATATTAATAAATAAATAAAAATTAATGCGTTATTTTTTTGTTTCATTAATTAAATAATAAATAATATTCGATCCCATTTCACGAGCGGCGCAAACGATAACGAGTTAAAAGGAAGAATAATAAAAACTATAGATAATAAAAAATGGAAAGTTTAGAATTTACCCGATACGTTCACGCCACCAACGTGGCTGCGGCTGCTGATCGTCGTGAGGAAGAAATCGCTTCTTTCGATGATTCCGCAGCAGCAGCAGGAGCACGGATGGATTGGACGGTAGAGGAAATTATTTCGTCGACTTTAGAAAATGATTTACACCTCGAATGTTTAAAAATATTCTTCGGAAACGCGAATATAGAGTTTATCGACCAAGAAGTAATTCCGGCGAGATTCTACAGAAAAATTTACGTCAATAATTCCGTTGACGACGAGGAAATCGAAAAAGAAGGGAAAGTGGAATACTATCGAGAGCGGGCGATGGGAAAAGGGTACGACCAACGCGAATTCGAAGAAAGGATGAAAATCGAACAGCGGCGCCGACGCGATTATAACGATCGACCTTTTACGAGCGGAGAGGGTGGGCTGTGCGTCGAGAATATACCGTTTGATCCGAAAACGCAACGCCTTTACGTTTTAAAACGGAATATAGCCGACGATAATAGCTTTGCGATGCATCCGGTGAAAATTTTGGAATTTCAGCAACCCCCTCACGCTCACTCGCGAGACGACTTCAAACTCGACGAAAATAGCGCGAAACTACATCGACTTCGATGTATATTAGAAAATATCGTTTACAGAAATGATCTGTGCCAGCAACGAAAGTATAACAACTGTAAACTCTTGCTCGAATGTAAACGTACTACGGCGTCGATGCCCGACGAAACTTTCGAAATAATAATAAATAGATCCCTGGCGAAATACGGTAATCCGACCAAGGATTTGATCGCTAAGAATCATTTAGTAATCGAAAGATTTACGAAAGATTTATCGAAAGCCATTTTATTTTTCGATAATAAAAGCAATGTGATGAAATTTATAAACCAATTCACGAAATCCTTCGAACGACGCGATCGCGATGATCTTAGATTTAAAGACTTCTTAACGTTTAGAAAATTAAACCTCTTAAATTTCATAATTCGGGAATGTAAATGGAGGGGTTTATTCAACTACGGCGTCAGAGGCGGAGAAATTTTCTTGTTCGAAAAAGGAAATAGCGAGCGTAGATACAAAATGAAATGTGTGCAGGACTACTATCAAATCCTTTTGTAAAATATGAAATGAGATATAAACGGAGAAGAAGACTACTGTCAATTATTTTCGTAAAATATTTTGATTGGGGGTTGGAAGTTGGAAGACCGAAAAAAATACGAATTTTATTTTTATTTTTATTTATTAATTTCATACCTACAATATGTTTTCATATGTAAAAAAATAATAATTTTTGTAATTAATTAAAAAATAATTAAACCAAGATAACGGTGTTTTAAAAATCCGATAAAAAAATTATTTTCATCTATTATCTATCATTATGCCATTAGTTTTAAACGTGCCAAAAAACTATCATATTTCGTTTTTCCTTGATATCGCAATAATTTTGCACAATACTGTAATTTTATTTCACAAAGTCCTTTCGCAATTACGTAAATGACGTTCACATTGGCGCGTATAACTGTCTCGCGAAGGGTTTAACCACGCTCAAAGACAAGCCTTTACGCCCTCATTAAGGTATGCGCAGCCACATCGCTCGTATTAAAAAATAAAAACACACTCACACACACTGGCGTT
>JABUQX010103507.1:0-15000 GCA_015478945.1 Trachelipus rathkii
GTTGCTTCGTTCGGATCAATTTCAGGTGTTTAACCGTTTCGCATTTATCATTGAAACGCTTTCGCGTTTTCGTGCGCCGCTTCAAGCAGCTATAAAATAAAAATACAATAGTATACCTGTAAAGAGAAAATTTAGTATTGAAACATGCTAACTAAATAAATCAAATTTAAGTGATTTAGTATTGAAACAATAAATCAAATTTAATGCTACCGATATTTAGCACGTGTATCGGTAGGGAGGTGAACACGTGTAAAAATTGAATGAAACTTCTCCGTTTATTAAGAATAAAACATTTAGGCACAAATTGGAAGCTACAACTGACCGCACCCTCACTCAACAGAGTTCACTCAACCACTGACACTGAGCACATCTTGTGGATGGCTGTACTACCTCTAAACATTATCAGAATGGTCTGAAATTTTATGTTGGAGGTTTTTACCCAAAGTGGATCCAGATTGGATGGTGAGAGTAAAACATTTCAAACTTTCAAAAATAAGGGCCAGAGCTAATATATATATATATATGTATAGTAATTATGTATGTATATAATATATATGTATACTATATAATAATAATAACCAATATATATATGTAATAATATATAATAATATATATATATAATATATGTATAATAATAATATTAATTATAAAACTCAAGAAAAAATGTTCCCAAACTCTTCTTAACTAATAATAATAATAAGACTCGCATGTCTATATATAATAATATATGTAATAATATATAATATATGTTTATAATATAACCAATAGCAATAGCTAACTAAGCGCATATGCTAATAACCAATAACAATAATATGTAATATATGTAGCCAATATATAACAACCTCTCTGAATAGGCAAACCTGCTTCTTACCCAATATAGCCAATGTATATGCTGCCACCTGGCCCAGCCAGCCATGCGCGCCAACCTTGCTGCCTGTAGCTGCTTGTAATGCTGTAATATATATGTATGTTTGCTGTACATATGCGTAGTAATATGTATGTAATATAATAATATAATATATAATAATAATAAAGCAACCAACCAACCTTTATACCACTTGCATAATAATTAGTATATGTATGCTGCTCAATAATAATATAGCCAGCCAATATAATATCAACTCTTAACAACAACCAACCAATAGCCAGCAGCCTTAACCAACAGTAACATGTAATAATACAAAATGTAATATAAATAATATAAATATGTATGTATATGTATGTATATACTTTTTCTTAGCATGTATATATATATATATATATATAATATATATATATATATATACTTTGCTCTAATAATATATATATATATATATATATATATATGTATATATATATATATATTAAGGGATGTGCCGAATAATTGAAAAAAGCCGAAGATACCGAATACCGAATATTCGGCTAAAGTATTCGGCCGAATAATCGCTATTCGGCCGAATAGTTATTTCAAAGTTCGGTCATCCATTTAAGGAAAAATAAAGAAAACACACTGGTCAACAAAAGGTGAAATTTTTCTTGGATGGACTTTGTAGCAGATATATAGTACTGATTCGGATGTGCTGATTCCATATATATTCTCAGATTTGTTGTATCACATCCGTTTTCGTGCAATCATGGATCCCTATTTTGCATATTCCTAGAATGACAAAATTCATGTGCTCACTACGTATATAGGCTGTATAGACGTTACCTTCCGCATATATCTACAGTATAGCAGCAAGTTTACTACGGTCGATATTCGGGAAGCATGTGGTACTTTAGTACGTCTACATGTATGGATGCCAATGACCTGGATGATCTCTATCATCCATCTGAAATACAGTCGGATGGTCCGTCATTGTTCACCCAGGGTGAACTGAACGATCTTGTATGAGAGTTGTATTTGCCGAAGTTGTCCTGAGCTGTTGGCTTCGAGGTTGCATAAGCTATTGGACCATGGCACAAGAGTAACATTTTATCGGAACAGAGAAGCAGAGCTGCGGAGGCTCTTCCAGTCAGATGGTAACCTTGTGTATTGCAGTGAAGTTGCAGGCCTACTACTCGCTATGGGACTCCCAGCATACGATGCAGGTGAGTGGCGACTGTTTATTGACACTTCAAGAGCAGTTTAAAATGTGTGTTGTTGCACAACGGCAACAGGTATGCTTCGGTTCCAGTAGGGTACTCGGTACGGATGAGAGGGGAGTATGCAAAAATCAAGACAGTTTGGAGAAGGCTACAATATCAGGTACATGGATGGTAAATATGCGTCAACCTCAAAATGGTAAACATTTTGCTTGGTCAGCAAGCAGGTTTCACCAAATATCCCTGCTTCCTGTGCTATTGGGACAGCCGAGCGGCAAAGGCTCACTGGACCAAAAGAGAATGGCCACCGAGGAAACCTTGACGCCAGGTGACAGGAACATCGTACGTGAACCACTTGTACAGAGAGAAAACATCATCTTACCTCCACTACACATAAAACTTGGTTTGATGGAACACTTTGAAGGCCCTGGACCGTGGTGGTGAATGCTTCCTTATATATGCTCAACGTTTCCTGGTTTGGTGACGAGAAGAAAAAGCTGGGATATTTGATGGCCCACAAATAAGGACACTCCTCCATGATGCTGCCTTTGCTACAACAATGACTGTGTTAGAGGCCAGAGCGTGGAATGCTTTTTCAGATGTAGCACAGAATTTTCTGGGGAACAGGAAAGCCGAGAACCACTAACATTGTACAGGAACTGCTAGACAGTTTTCATTCTCATGGATGTAGAATGAGTATAAAGTTGCACTACTTACATTCTCACCTACGAAAATTTCCGGATAACCTAGGCGATGTTAGTGATGAGCAGGGTGAACGCTTCCATCAAGATCTAAAGTTCATGGAAGGACGTTACCAGGGCAAGTGGGATATCAATATGATGGCCGACTATTGTTGGAGCTTGATGAGGGATATTCCAGACGCTATGCACAGTAGATCGTCTACGAAGAGAGAATTACTACCATCGTAGGTATGTTTACATTAACTAAACCCATTCCTTCTATTACATTCATTGCTGTCCCATATTACTCTTTATTCATAGTTTATTATATGTTTAACATATATCTATCAAAGACATATATCATATCATTGCGATTTGTTTCTCTCCCTTCATATATATATATATATATATATATATATATATATATATATATATATATATAACTATATATACATATAATATATATATTTGCTATATATATATAGCAATATATATATAATATATATAATAACTTAACTTAGTAATATATATATATATATCCCAATAATTGTGATAGACCACTCTTGAAAAAGGTAAAAATCATAAAAATTTTTATAAATCTGTAATACCGCAATATCTCACAAATGCGATGTGATTATGCAAAAACCGATTACATTTTTTTGGAATCAGCACATCAATAATCAATTGCATAACCCGTCCAAGAAATTTCATGTTTACCAGGGTTATAATATACAAAGTAATAAAACAGAAAGTAAATAGCTATTTCTTTACCTATAACAAACCATTCACACATATTAAAAATAATTAAATGAAAAATTGAAAAAGTTTCGTAGTTAAAGATATTAAACTAAACTTCATTGAATAAGCTCTAAGTTTTAAATGACAGAACATTAGTAGTTCTCCATTTTCAGGGATAACCTATTTCTTGTGGCTTCATAAATATTTCCTCTTGTTCTAAAATATTCTTTCACTTTCGACTGATGACGGTGGAGCTGAAGGGTATTTTGTTGCTAGTTTTTCAAATTCATAAAACTATTTCCAGTGTTTTTCCACCAATTGAGAATATCATTGTCTTCACTGGTCAAAGTAGGAAAACTTATATATTTGATTATTTCTTGATGTAATTCCATATGTAGAGTTTTACTTTTATGTCCAATAATCACATCGTCAGAAGAATGGGACTTTCTTTTTCACTCTCACATTCGTTTTCTGTATGACGATTTTGATGCCACAATTTCTTTAAAACAATCCATTAAAAGAATTGAAAATGGAACCTTCAGCTTCACTTTCCCACTACGTAATCATCGTCAGCAGAATAGTCAGGAGCTAAATTTTCATGCATTTCTTTCAAAAGCACCTCAACGACCATATTTTTCCACTGATTCATTTTGAAAAGTCAGCTTGAATCACCAGATCTAGAAAGTAGCTACACACAAAGATTTACATCACATAGAAACTTAGAAAGTCTTTTTCTACTGATTCTTAAGCTCTTCAACAGTGTAATTATTCCACTGAAGCTTTTGCTTTATTTGCTAATTTAAAAATAAATTTATTGCTAAAATGGAAGGGATTACTTGGGCGACTGTTACTTCACGTTTAATGCTTGTTTTAGTGATGTTGTCAAATGGCTCAAGTAAATGGAATAATTTTGCCACTGAAAATCAGTCAACATTTTCTGATTGCATTCAGCATCGTATATGGATAGGGGATTTTTGTTCAAACAATCTTTTAAGCATATCATAATTTCTGTTCCAGCGTGTAGAAACGTCTTGAATTAATTTATGCTGTTTGACATTCAGCTGCATCTGTAAAGATTTAAGCTTTGCAGCTGCCGTTGCTGAATGGTGAAAATGAGAGGATATGCTTCTGCAAGTAAATAAAATATCTTTAACAGACTTCTGACATAATATTGAATCGTGAATGCATATTTGCAACATGTGAATAAAACATGAAATTGATAACAAGCCACTCTCCCCTTATACCAGCTACCATGTTTGGTCCATTATCCCGTATCACTAGAGATTCTATTTTTTAGAATATTGAAAAATTTCAAAGGCCCTTATATCTGCCAAATGACAAAGATTTTCGCCATAATGGCTACAAAATTTGGCCATATTTTTTTATATTTTTGGAAAATAAGTTTCTAAAATTTCAATTTTAAATTGAAATAACTTTCCCTTATGTTGACGTAATTTATTGTTTATAAAGCTCAATATTCGGCCCGAATAGTTCGACAAAAAACCGGAGAATACCGAATATTCAGTATTTTAGCCGAATAGGCCGAATACCGAAATGCACCGGAGAGATATTCGGCACATCCTGAATATATATATATATATATTTATATATATATATATATATATTCTTCTTATCTTAGCAATAACCAGCAATAATATGTATAACAATAATAGCATAGCATAATATATTATATATATAATAATAATAACTATATATATATATTTATGTCATAATGATTGAGTATAATAATAAAAATCTATAATAAAATACCAAGTATATGTTTATAATATATCTTTCTTTGTAATAATATACTATATATTATATAATATATGTATATGTATGTATAATATATTTATATATATATATATATATAATAATAATATATATATATAATATATATAATAATATATAATATATATATAACAAATATATATATAATAATAATAATAATAACCAATATAGCAATAATAATAATAATATATATATATATATATGTATATATAATGTAATATATGTTTATAATAATATATAATAATATATATATATAGCAACCAATATATATATATATAACTATAATATATTCCAATATAATAATATATGTAATAATATGTATATAATATAACATATATAATATGTATATGTATGTAATAATGGAATGTATGTGTAATGTACTAGCCAATAATATGTAATAGCAAAATGAACTTACCAACAAAATAAACATATCGAAATATCCATTAATATATGTATAGTAATATAAAAAATATTTATATCATAAATACCATTGAAATAAAATCAAATAAGTAAATAAATATTATTAAATTAATATTTCAGTTATTATTTATTATCGCAAAAAACTAAACGCCCAGGTTATTGCATTCCTCAGATTCTCGAAAGATACATATATCTGTATATATATATAATAATAACTATATATAATAATATGAATATGTAGCCATATATATATATATATATATATGCTCATATATATATATATAGCTTTCTCAATACATATATGTATATATATATTATTAAATCTATAAATTACTTGATAAATAGAAATATAATAATATATATATATATATATATATATATATATATATATATATATATATATATATATATATATATATATATATATATATATATATATATATAAATATATAACGATGTTATAGTAATTTACAAAGTGATTTATCATCCGTCTTTGAAAGATATCTTCGGATAAAGCAACTCCTCTTATTCTTTATTGATTGGATTGGTTTAATTCCATAACATAAAACATAAGCTCATAATAACAAAAGTTTGTGACAACAAACCCAGTACAAACAATTGGGCCCTTTACCACAACCTGCGGAGAATGGATAATTTCGAATAAATGGGACATTCTAATTATAGCTCACTAATTCCAGTACAACATTGTGGAATAAAATTAATTATATATAATAAAATTATCACATTCACCAAACTATGACAATTATAGTATACTCATTAATGGATGATTAATTATATTTAAAATTAATAAAAATCACTTTTAAATTTATAAAATCGAAAATAAATTATATATTTCAGGTGACCTTTTTATCATTCAACAAAAATTTGGTTATAAAATAAATTTTAATTATCTTAAAATTAAATAACCGCTGGAATAAAGATAAATTAGGATTAACATTTACCTCCACTATTTTCCTTAGAGGCTGTTTTGGGAACCCATGGATTCTGTTGGACACGCTCGTGTCATTTACTATAAAATGCCTGTATCATTTTAAATTTAAAAAGGAAAAGAACGGGTTATAATAAAAGTATATCCAAATATAAAATAGTAATATATACATACACATAATAGTCTTATATATATATATAATATATATATATATATATAATATAGTATATATATATATATATATATATATATATATATATATATATACAAATATATCAATACACAATGGAAGTAACTTAGAGGAAATATGTTTTTCCCTGCCTCAAACAAAATTCACGCCAATCTTTTCACTCTTTCTTTCGTAGTCACTTTTAAACCCCAACCATCCCGTTCTACTGCGGCAGAGCTAGTAAGGCTTGCAATTTTGTGAAGGAGCCTGGAGGCTTCTCTCTCTTAGCGCTTAGTCATAGTAAGAACGTTTGAAAACGAAATTCATAGGAGAAATTACAAAACAAAGTTGCAACCTTGAATGGAGGTTACAGAACTTTGAATCTTAGGAGAAGAGGTGTTAGAGGAGATATGTGCCTTATTGGATGTGTTTCCATGCGAGATTTGTTTGTAAAATTTAGGTGTTACCTAGGGCGAGTCATAGCTTGTAGCGTGAGAAGCTTTAAAGGAATGTGCGCTGTTCTAACCTGTAAAAGCTTTGGGCATCTATTGCAACACATATTGTTGATTTGGAATGTTTGACACACAAACTGTTACGATAAAGGACCCCCCTCTAAGAAAGGAATCTTCATCTGAAAGATTTGTATCAATCAACATGGGTGTGCATCATGTACAAAGAAAGACAGCATACCTAGCATTCATCGAGATGGTAGTCTCGCATCTCCATGAATGAGAGACGTGTGTCCCTGACAAACAAAGATGGAAACAGGATAACCTGGTGTCTGATGTAAAGGATTGCAACGTGTAGTTTATTTGTTTGTCTCCAATGAGGACGGTACATTGAGACAAGATTTGCATATTTGGTAAACGTACCAGTGACGTTTCAGGTTGCAATGCATTACTTTAGATTCATTTCCTAAAATCATTTTTTAAATCTCCTGTAAATATGTATTTATGTTTTTCGTCTGATTCGTTACTTTAAGTCAAACGTTTCTTAAGAGGCATAAGGTTTTGCGGGTGTTGCTTGAAATTGCTTTTAATTATTTTAAAATTAGTCATACAAGTTAAAGCAATGGTTAATAATGCTAATATCGCGATGATACCAACTACTTAAAGAAAAAAAATCAGTACTTAATAAGCTATGTTTGTTTTCCTAAAAACTATTCTAGCTTAATAGATAAGGTTAGGTTTTCTAATAATTAATTGGTCGCCAGATCCAAAGATCAAGATTTAAACATAAAACTTTAAAATTACTCAAAACAAAGCGGTAAACATTAAAGTTAATGGTTAATTAAAATAAAGCAATTATTGACTTAATTGTAAACTAGTTCGTAGCGTTGCTATAGAATTACAATGCTAAGAATATTTTTTCTAAAGTTATAAAAAAATAAAGCTAAATTAAAGCTAGATTAAAAAATAATGAAGCTAAACATTATTAATAAAACTTCCTATTAAAAATGCTAGAAAAGACTGTAAACCTAAATGAAGCTGTACAAAAATTAATAAAGCTAGCATATTTTCTTATATTTTTTTTTCATAAAAAAAAGTTTTTACTTTTTTTCCTATTTGAGTGTTTTTTAACAACAAAAAAAATCGCTTGCTCTCCCTCAGGAATGAAACTTGTTTAAGATTTATACAAAAAAAATAAGCAAAATATAACTATAATTATATTCGACTATGATTTTATTAATTAAAAGTTGCTAGTACAAACGCGGTGTTTTCTTTAAAATTTCTTTAAATTTAAACGATATATGCAAAAATAATTTTTTATATAAGAAAATTATTTAATATAAATGTTAAAGGAAGAGGAAAAGAATTTGTTTTCTCTCTTTCGTCTTTCGTCTACTTCTCTCTTTCCAAGGTCATTTTACGATCATATGATCAATTCTCCGTTCCTTTGTGTGCGACCACACTCGGTGACCTTGTAGAACAGTTGATCGAAATGAACTCGTTCGCGTACATGTTTAAATATACATGTGCAATATATATATATATATATATATATATATATATATATATATATATATATATAGATATAAATATTTTTGGATGATGCCTATGCTGTACTGCTGCTGCTGCTCTTTCTGATATATGTATATATATATATATATATATATAATATATATATATAATATATATATATGTATATATATATATACTAACTATATAATAACTAACAACAACCAATAACAACCATATATATATACTAATATATACATGTCACATATAACAATATATATATATATATATAAATATATATGCATAATATATATATATATATAGCAATAGCAATATATATATATATATATATAAAATTATATATATAATATGTTTGGAATGAAACTAACGGCGTTATAAAGAAATCCAAACAAAATGATCAAAACTTATTTTTTAAATTCAGAACTGAATAAATTAGCAAAATTTTCTCAATCGTAAATTACGGTAATTTAAAAAAAAGTGATATTTTCGATTCTGAAGACAAAAAAAAAACCATGTTCAGCGGAACATTTTCTTAAACGTTACTCTATTTCAAAATAAAAATAGGTATATTCTTAGTCTAAAAATAAAAACGAAACATTTTTAAATCAACTACAGGAGATATCTGTATATCTCCTTTATCTCTTTTTCGGAGAGCCGTCTCAACTGTATGAGTCTCCTATCTCTCTAAACTGCTATTTAAACCTTTGTTTAAAACTCTATTAATAAATTGAAAAAAGGAGGAAACAATTAAATACTAAAGATCATAGTGAACACTGGGGCACTCATCCTATGAACATCCAAAGACCTGCTCGGTACTTTCATTTTAAGGGGGAATACCTGGGAAAAACTTTCGGCCCAAAAATGGTAACTTCCCTTAAAAGGACATGACCTTAGAGCGTCGTTAGGTAACATCTGACAAAACAGGGTTTTAAGGGGGAATACTCAGGCAAACTTTTGGCCCAAAAATGATAACTTCCCTTAAAAGGACATGGTCGAGATGAACCAACTTAAGTCTTTTTCACGGAGGACTGTGCTTATCATCCTAGGATCTAAATGTATACTCACATATTCGCGTGTATACATATATATATATATATATATATATATATATATATATATATCTTTCTTAACTATATAATAATAATATATATATATATAACTTAATATATATATACTCTGCTGCATATATACGCTAATAACCAACCTTAGCTAGCCTTATATATATACTGTAATAATAATAACTTATGTAATAGCCAACTTTAACCTTTGCTGTATATTATGTATGTATATATAATATATATATATGTATATATACCCGCCCTGTTCCAGCAGCAACCAACTGCTCTTTTCTTAACAACGCTCAACTGCTGCTGCTGCGCCAACAACCCGTAGCAACCAGCCTTAACCTTGTATAGTATATCAATAACCATATAACCATATATCGCCAATGGCTGTCAATTTCCTTCTTCGATTTAATATTTAAAAAGAATGGTGAATGCCACTCGAGACATTCTGCTTTTTGCTTTCAAAAAGGCACTTTTTTGAGAAACGTGGCACTGTCGCCTAGCTTACTTTAAAGCGTTATTTTCTCTCTATTAAAACTTAAATGAGCAAACTTTATTGCTAAAAAAAAATATGCTTAAATATTAAAAAGAAACCTGTGGCTTTCCACTTAACTTCTTTCTCTGGGCACTGTCGCCTTTATACTCTTAGGTTAGGTACTGTTACCTAGCTACCTTTTTAAGCACTGTTGCTTATATTTTCTTTTCGGCACTGTCGCCTATGCAATGGGGTTCTGGACTGCACTGGTGCTTTCACCTGCCAGAAACCTCTTTCTGTTGATTTCTATTCAGATCCAACTTTTGCTTGACCAGAATCTCTTCGGTCAACTGAGATTCCTGTGTCGGAAAAATATCTTTCTTCTTCTTCTTCCTCTGCTTCTTCGAGGTCTCTCTCTATCCAACCACTTTCGGTTACATAGGTTCTCGCTATTCTTCTTTCTTTTGAGGGAGTCTTTTGACTCCTCTTTTCTGCTTTCTGATTCTTTTCAAAATCTTCCGCACTATGAAACGGAATAACCATTTGATCTACATCGGGAGAAGGTCTCCATGAGGGGGCATTTCTACAAGCGGCGGTTGATTTTCTTCTATGGGGCTTTCGACAGTAACGGCAGTAGGGGGAGTTCCACTCACATGCCTTCCCGGAGTGTCCCACCGATTCACATTCAAAACACCAGTCTTTATAATAAAAACTGTGTTGCTCGGCTGTGGCAATCTCCAGTATACTGCTTCCACCGGACCATTCCTGTGGCATACCCATCTGCTACCGGGTTCTTTGTTGGGTGGGGAGCAGGGGCCTTTACTGGGCTCTCTCATATAACTCTACTTGGTCTCGGGGCATAACAACCTTTGTTACTGCCCTAAATCGCATAGGATTTATAGTTAGTAATAGTAAGTTCTGTACCCTGTTTTGTGTTATCCAAAGATACTGTTTTCTGAAACAACTTTGAGCTTTGAAATATCGTCTCTCCCAGAAGACTTTACTTCTTTGGCTTTTTAGGGATTATTTTGAAATATCGTCCCTCCCAGAAGACTTTACTTCTTTGGCTTTTTAGGGGATTACACTTCAAACCTATCTCTCTCGAGTCTGTAGTCCTCTCTAGGACCGTTGCTATCTTCACTTAAAGAATAAAAACAAACTCCTTTAGAAACAACACAAAAAAAACTATCGCTAAAATTATGCAAAAATGAACGAATGCAAACACTGGCTATCGGTAGCTTTCTATTACTATTACGCTTCGTATTAAAATTAGCACAAAATTCGCTTAATTTTGGTCACTAAAAAAAAGAAAAAAAACACATAAGCTGTCAGCTTCTTGAATATGTTTTATAAAACTATAAAAAAAACTGATTAATCATAAAAACAAAAGACACTTTAGTCTTGTTCGATTTGCTAAATAACGTTTTCAAAAAAAAAACAGAAGACACTTTAGTCTTATTTGATTCGCTAAGAAACGTTTTCTAAAAAAAACAGAAGATACTTTAGTCTTATTTGATTTGCTAAGAAACGCTTTCTAAAAAAAAAACCAGAAGACACTTTAGTCTTATTCGATTTGCTAAGAAACGCTTTAAAAAAAAACACACACTGTAGTCTCGTTCGACTTTCTTTAAAAACTTTCTAATAAAGAAAGACACTGTAGTCTCTCTCTAAAAAAAATTACTTTTTTATTTCCCAAAAAAACTAATAAATGCTCTACTGTATATATATATATATCTCGTATATATATATATATATATATATATATATATAATATATATATATATATAAAAACATAATATCACATATATATTATATATATATATATATATATATATATATATATATATATATATATGCTGGCTTAATTAAATATATACCTATATATTTATAATTAGCCGTACTTGCTTTACGCACCTTAATATATCTCTCTCGATATATATACTTTCTTACTTCTTACTGATAAATATATATTCCCAATATATATATTTATATATTAAAACTATATCATAAATTATATATATATATATATATATATATATATATATAATATATGTATGTAACTATAGTAATATATATATATACATATATATATAACCAGCAACAGCAAAGCAATAATATATATAATATATATATGTAACAATAACCAACTATATATATATATATAAGAATATCTTTTTCTCTATCCCTCTTCCCTCTTTCTTTCCGCTTTGACCTTCAACTGTGTGCATGCGTGAGTGTGTTTGTGGGTGTGTGTGTGTGTTATGCGTAACTTCGTTTGACGCCAACGGCTATGCGTCTGCTTGCTCGCTCAATTCTCTCTCTTCCTCTTTTTCCTCTCTTTCTATTCTTACTTACTCATGTATATATATATATATATATATATATATATATATATATATATATATATATATATATATATATATATATATATATATATATATATATATATATATATATATATATATATATATATATATATTTATTTTAGTAAATGTTAGTATTTACTAAAGTTTACGGAAACGTTAATTGAGAAAAGAGGTAATGGAAGGAGGGTAAAATAAAGTTTTGGGAAAGTTAATTATTCTTCAATAATTATTTACTGGGTTTACCTTGGATTAAATTGATAAAACTTACTCGGTTCTTGCTTGTATCTGTTATCAATTTAAAAATTACCGCATAACATGTTACACATATTTTTATCAACCATAAAAATATAACACTCTTAAGAATATATAAAAATATACGCTTAATTAAACTCTAAAATTACACCTTTATACCACACACCTTAATATATAAAAAGATAAAAGATGGCCACCTTAAAAAATAAGAAAAATACTTAAAATTAAAATATCTTTGTCAACCTTTATAAAATAAAATTATTTTACCTAAATTGCATTCAAAGAAAATATTTTAATTATTATATTTCATATTAAAAGTAATAATGATAATACTAGTATTTTTTATTTTTTGTTATCGGTTGCGCAACCTTGAATAGCTTTTATATATTTTGGGGGAGGGGGAGAAAGTTCTATTTTTCGTGAAGGACTGTTCCTCCGATGTTGGCTGGCTGGCTTTGTGAGAGGCGGAGAAACGTCCTCTCCTAACTGGCTGCTTTCTGCGAGAGAGACTTCCCTCTCGAAACGGCTGCTTCTGCGTAGACTGGCTGGGAGATTGGGAAACTTTTCCCTTAAAATTTTAAGAAAAATACTTTAATTTTAATTAAAATTCTTACTTGAGAGCCTCCTGGCTTTATATATCCATGTGTGGGTTTCCGATTGAAGTGGAGGTTGTGGGGCTTAGTTTGGGTGGCTGCTTGTTACGCTGCTTGCATCTGTTGCATTTGAAGTTCCACGCTCATTCATCCAATGGCTAGGTTGCCAATTAACGAGATTTCTTCCTTCTTTGCCACTCGGCAGGAATCATCCGTCTTTGAAAGGATATCTTGAATAAAAGCACTCCTCTTATTCCTTATTGATTGGATTGGTTTAATTCCATAACATAAAACATAAGCCCATAATAACAAAAGTTTGTGACAACAAACCCAGTACAAACAACCTGCGGAGAATGGATAATTTCGGAATAAATGGGACATTCTAATTATGGCTCACTAATTCCAGTACAACATTGTGGAATAAAATTAATTATATATAATAAAATTATCACATTCACCAAACTATGACAATTATAGTATACTCATTAATGGATGATTAATTATATTTAAAATTAATAAAAATCACTTTTAAATTTATAACATCGAAAATAAATTATATATTTCAGGTGACCTTTTTATCATTCAACAAAAATTTGGTTATAAAATAAATTTCAATTATCTTAAAATTATATAACCGCTGGAATAAAGATAAATTAGGATTAACATTTACCTCCACTATTTTCCTTAGAGGCTGTTTTGGGAACCCATGGATTCTGTTGGACACGCTCGTGTCATTTAATATAAAATGCCTGTATCATTTTTAATTTAAAAAGGAAAAGAACGGGTTATAATAAAAGTATATCCAAATATAAAAAAGTAATATATACATACACATAATAGTCTTATATATATATAATAATATATATATACTATATATATATATATATATGCTGATATATATATATATATATATATAAAATATATATATATATAATATAGTATGTATATATATATACAAATATATCAATACACAATGGAAGTAACTTAGAGGAAATATGTTTTCCCTGCCTCGAATCACAATTCACGCCCCCCTTTTCACTCTTTCTTTCGCAGCCACTTTTAGACCCCAACCATTCCGTTCTACTGCGGCAGAGCTAGTAAGGCTTGCAATTTTGTGAAGGAGCCTGAAGGCTTCTCTTTCTTAGCGCTTAGTCATAGTAAGAACGTTTGAAAACGAAATTCATAGGAAGAATTACAAAACAAAGTTGCAACCTTGAATGGAGGTTACAGAACTTTGAGTCTTAGGAGAAGAGGTGTTTGAGGAGATATGTGCCTTATTGGATGTGTTTAGATGCGAGATTTGTTTGTAAAATTTAGGTGTTACCTAGGGCGAGTCATGGCTTGTAGCGTGAGAAGCTTTAAAGGAATGTGCCGTTGTTCTAACCTGTAAAGCTTTGGCGTCTATTGCAAAACATATTGTTGATTTGTAATGTTTGATACACAAACTGTTACGATATATA